>PVKA01031567.1:0-26163 GCA_004027165.1 Ctenomys sociabilis | reverse complement strand
TCAGAACTTGTCTTTATTTATTTATTTTTTTAATTTAAGGGCAGGTTTTTCTGAATGTATTTAATCCAGGGTCTGTAGGTCTCACTACGTAGATTGGACTCACAGTTGTCCTGTTTTCAGCCTCCCAAACACTGGGATAACAGGCCCATGCCATCACACTTAGTCTCAATCCCTGTTTCAATGTACTCTGGGGGTGGGACCAGCACAGCACACGGGGGATTGAACCTAGTCCCTGACACTGCCTAAGCAGATGCTTTAGTCTGCTGAGCTATCTGGCTGGTGCTAAGGAAGGCTTTTGTTAAGAATCAAGGTGGAATTTGAACCTGTTATCTTCCTCTCTCAGCTTCTGTGATTCAAGCTTCCCTGCAAGGCCAATGAGCCTGTCTAGAGATTTTAATGAATATCATTTCCCTTGTCAAGGGATCAGATTTATAAAAAATTGTTTGACCAATCACAAATCTTTCCCATGAGGTATATGGATAGATATACATAAGAATTGTGAAGATTCTGCTATCCGGAGAAATACTAGTTTTAAATACATAATTCCTTATTTATCCTTTCAGGTACAATGTTATATTATGACACATGACTTTACTCTGGTGACAAAAATTATTAGACATGTCTTAGAAAGAGACCTTACCTATGATAATTAACCAATTTTTTTATTCATGCAAGCAAATAAACAAATCATCTGACAGGAAAGAATCAATAGTGAAAAGGCAACCTGTAGAATGGGAGAAATATTTAGATTGATACTTTGGATTAATTTCCCAAGTACTTAAAGCACTCCCATAACTCAACAGCAAACAAACAGTAGATTTAAAAACTTGAGCATGAGACTTGAACAGACATTTTTCTATACAAGTAACTGATAAATATATTAAAAGATGTTCAGAATCCAAAGTAGTAGAGAACACATGATCTCACTCCTGTTAGGATGTCTATTACAAAAAGACAAAGTATATGTGGAAAAGCAACAACATAGTGTATATTAATAAAAATGCAAAATGGTGTTACTCTTACAAAAACAGAATAGAGAATCTTCAAACAGAAACAGAATCAATATCTGATCTAGTAATTTCACTTCTGGGACTATATACAGAAGAATTAAATCAGGTTCTGTGACATATATTTGCTTTTTCATTTTCATTGCACTCTCCTTCACAACACTCTAGACCTAAAAGCAACAGAAATGTTCATCAAAGAACAAATAGTTAAAATTGAGAAATATACATGCAAGGAGATATTGTCCAAAGAACCAGTTTAAATTGAACTAGATGGTGATTGATCATCCCATAACAGGTGAGTAGTTACACACTCAGAATATTCATGTAGGAAAAGATGTTCACGTGGACATGCATTGATAAAGTACAATTTAAAACATCTATTTTTGCATCTGAAAATCTGATCCAAGGAGATTGGCTGAGACCCTGTAATCACCCAGAAGACTGCTGTAGAAAGCTGAAACCAGCTGCCTGGTCGACTACCAATGGGACCTGCGGGAGCCTTGGGGAGTCCTACCTTGTTCCCAACTTTGGCCTGCACTCGTCGCCATCATCATCGCATCTTTCTTGAGCTGGTGGTTTGTCCTCCCTTCAGCAAGATGGAAGCCGCACTGAATACCACACCACAAGAGATTTGCTGAGCCTACCCTGCCCTCCCACTCTCCTGAGAACCTGCATCCCACTAACCTACCATCACTGCAGCATCGGGGAGAAAATTGTGGGCACTAAAATGTGACAAATACAAGGAACCAAAGGAAATCTCATACCTCTAGCCCACTCTAAACAAGTCCATGATCATAGAACTTGGAAGTCATATACTTGAAATTTCTGAGATGATAGAAACTGAAGTAAAGAAGTAACTCCATCAGGTTACAGAGAAAATCAGACTAGAAATAATCTCTCAGGTAAAAAAGGAAAAGACAGCAATCATGAAAGAATTTCTAAATATATCTAACGAAGTCATAGATTAAGAAAAAATTAGAAGGGCATAGGAAAATGATGGAAACATTGAATGAACAATATAGGAAAGAACTAGAATGCATGAAACAGATTTAAACAGGCCTCCAACACATTAAGAATTCCAATGAAAGATATTGAGACTGAGCATGGTGGCACATTCCTGTAAGCCCAACCCTTGGGAGGCTAAACACAGGAGGATCACTATGAGTCCAGTCTACATAGTGAGACCCTGTAGACCCTATACTGAATACAAAAACAAAACAACAAAAATGCTTAAATGAAACAGAAGATAGAATTTCAGACCTTGAAAATAGGATGGCAGCTACTGAACATGAAAGAAAGATCTCTTAAAAATAACAAGGACCCAGGAAAGAACAATACAACAGCTGCAAGATGATGCAAAAAAATAGCATAAGACTAACAGGGATCAAAAAAGCTGGAGTTTTTGATCAAATGACTTAAAAAGTTTGTTTGCAGAAATAGTAGCAGAAAATTTTTCAAGCATGGAGAAAGAACCTTACATACAAAAAAGTGAAGCCTATAGAACTCCAGCAAGCCATAATCAAAATAAATTTTTACCTAAACACATAATAATCAAGATCCAAGAAATTAATCCAAAGAACAGAATATTAAAAGCTGTTAGAGAAAAGAAACAGGTCACAAATAATGGAAGGTCCATAAGAATCAAGGCAAATTTCTTAACACAGAGCATCAAATCAAGAAGTGTTTAGAGTGAGTTATTTCAAGTCTTGAAAGAAAACAACCCAGATTCATGTACCCTGAAAAAATATGTGTCAAAATTAATGAAGTGATAAGATACTTCCATAATAAAACTGAAGAAATTAATAACAACTAAATCAAACCTATGAAATGTACTGACAAGAAGGAGACAAAGATGACCATAACTTCAAGGACAACAACAGAACATAACAAGCAAGCAGTGAAAGCAGATAAGCAGTGGGGAAAACTAGAGATCCAACAGTGGGAAAAGCCAATACATATCGTATATGACCATCAATGTGAATGACTTCAATTCACCTTTTAAAATAAGCAGATTGGCAATTGGCTCAAGAAACAAAATCCAACAATATGCTGCATACAAGAAACACATTTAACTCAAAGAGAAATTTATAGACTGAACATCAAAGGAAGGAAAGCAATACTCCATGTGACAGCAGCCCAGAAAAAAGTATGGGTAATTATTCTGGTTGCAAACAATGTCACAATGTCAATTTCAAACTAAGTGTAATCGAAAGAAATAAAAGAGGTAACTATATACTTGTAAGGGGAAAACTGCAAGAGGAAGAGATAACAATTATAGGTATATACGTGCTCAATATAGGATCAACCATCTATATAAGAAAAATTTAGCAGACATGAAAATCATATGAGCAATACCATAATTTTACTGGGAGACTTTAACATCCCACTGACACAAACAGATAGATCAACTGTGCAAAAAATCAGCAAGGAAATAATAGAACTAAACCAAACTTTTTGAAGAAATGGACTTAGTAGAACTTGACAGAGTGCTCCAACCAAAAGTATCAGAATACACATCCTTCTCAGCTGCACATGTGATGTTCTCAGCAATAGATTCTATATGAACACAGAGAGTATGCCTTAAGAAATGCAAAGGGCTTGCGATTGTCCTATGTACATTATCTGACTGTAGTGCAATGAAAGTGGAAATTACTGACAAAAGAAACAGCAAAATCTCCATAAAGAAATAGAAATTAAATAAAACTCATTTGGTCACCGAGGAAGTTAAAGAATAAATTAAACAATATTTATAATCAAATGAAAATGCAACTTACCAGAACCTGTGAGTTGCAATTAAAGTTGTCTTAAGAGGGAAATTTATAGCAGTACATGTTCACATCAAGAAAACAGAATGAGATCAGATAAACAATCTTATGCTGTACCTCAAGCAACTAGATAAAGTTACTTTTTTAAAATGTATTTAGTACAGGGTCTACAGGATCTTACTACACAGATAAGCCTGGTAGCGATCCCACTGTTTTCAGCCTCCCAAGGGCTGAGTTTACAGTTTTATGTTGCCACACCCAGTCTCAATCTCCATGTCAGCCACCTCTGGGGTCGGGGCCAGCATGACATGCTGGGAATCAGACTCTGGTCCCTGCGTCTGCCTTAAGTGCACATAATTGATAAATCGCTGGCCAATCATCAGAAAAGGAAAGAAAAAAATCAAATTCATGGGCTGAGAAATTAAAAGGGGCAAATCATTGCACATTCCAGAAAAACTCATAAAATCATCAATATCTATTTCTAAAATCTTTACTACCAGGATGGAAAACACAAACGAAATTAACAGATTTATAGATACATATGAACTACCAAAGCTGAATCAAAAACATGAAAATTCTGAATAATGCAGTATCAGTCAATGAATTTGGAAAGTAATCAAAAGGTACCAACAAAGAAAAAATCCAGTTCCTGATAGATGCATAGATGAATTTTAGAAGAAATTTAGAGATTTAGTCCTGATACTCCTCAAGTACTTCAATAAGTTGAATGGGAAACAATTCTCCCAAACTCATTCCTAGATGCAAGTTTTACTCTGATACCAAAACCAAATAAGGATCCAACAAAAAAAAGAAAGAAAACTAGAGGCCAATCTCCCTAATGATCACAGATGGAAAAGTACACTGTAGCACAGCAGGATACAAAGTCAACACTCAAAAGTTAATAGCATTTCTATACACAAACAAGTGCACTGAGAGAGAAATTATGGAAATAACACCAAAATAGAGAGAAATACTTAAGAATCAATCACATGAAGGAAGTAAAATATTTATGCTGAGAACATTATAGAGCCCTGAAATATGAAATCAAAGAGGATTTGAGAAAATGGAAAGATATTTCTTGTTCCTAGATAGGAAGAAACAATATTGTGAAATGACTACTGACAAAAGTATACAGATTCAATGCTATCCCAATTAAATTATGATTAGTATACCTATTAGATATTGAAAAACATTACTAAAACTCAGAAAGAACCACAGGAGACCCAGAATATCAAAAACAATCCTGGGCAACAAAGGAAATGCAGGAGACCTCACAATCATGGACTTTTAATTATACTACAGTGCTACTGTGATAAAATCAACATGATTCTGGAAAAAAAAAAAAGAACCCAAACAAACCTGAGGATCAATGGAACAGATTAGAAGGTGCAGCCACAACTACAAACACACATAGCCACCTTATCTTTGACAAAGGGGTCAAATAAATCACCAGGAAGAAAGATAGCCTCTTTAAAAAGTGGTACCGAAAAAAACTGGCTTGCTATATGGAGAAGGCTAAAACTAGAATCATCCTATCACCATGCACAACAATACAGTCCAAATGGATCAAAGATTTAATTACTAAAGCAGAAACACTAAAAAGAAAGTAGGTAGAAATCTTAAGCACATAGGGATAAGTGAGGAGTTTGTGAATAAAATCAAACTGCATGGGAAATAGCTCAAAGAATCAACAACTGAGATCTAATCATTTTGAAAAGTTCCTGCAAATCAAAGAAATTGCCAACAGAGTAAAGAGAAAACTCACAAATTAGGGAAAATTATAATGGTCTGTCCCTTAGACAAAAGACTCTTACCTAGAACATATAAACATTTGAAAAAAATTCAGGCCTCCAGAATTCAAAATCCAATCCAAAAATGGGTATCTGAGATGAACATGCAATTCAGAAATGACATAAAATTCAAATAAATATAGGGAAAAATGTTCAGTACCACTTGTCATTCAAGAGATGCAAATTGAAAAGCCCAGAGATAGCATTCCATGCCAGAAAGAATGGCTATCATCAAATAGTCAACCAATAACAAATGCTGGAGAGACTATGGAGAAAATGGTAATGTTTGTGCTGCATCTGGAGGGGTCCTGAGAGTGCAGTGAAAGTTCTCACTCACTTGCCAGGCCTGGGCTCTTTCTAGAGAGGTTCAGAGGTGTCCAGAGAACATGGCGGAAGGTCTCACTCACATGCCTGGCTTGGGCTGGGTCAGAGGGGTCCAGCATACAAAAGCTACATATCTTGTTATATAAGTCTTGCTTTATCTTGGTCTTAATCTTCCAGCAGAAAAGCATAAAAATCAGGTATAAAAAGTAAAGCCATATTAATAGGCTGAGCTGTAAAAGGCTCTACTCAACAACTTCTGACACTGGCAGTCCTATGGATAACCCACTACTATTACGGACTACTGGACTATATTGGATTATTTTGCTGAATTCACACACCTACAATATTTAAAGGACAAGGGAATACCTATCTCTGACAAAACTAAACCAAAGAAAGGGATACAAATGAAAGACCATTTTGTATCTGTACATGCAATGTAGGATAGATACGCAACTACTTTCTCTTAATTCAATGTGAAGAAAGATTTGTACTAACAGTGTTTGGACAGGATATCATATCTGCCTCTTGTACTATGAATAATCACTAAGACAACAATATGCAATGCATTAATTATTGAAACTGTCCTACTAGTTGGTTTTAAAACTGTCTCATTGCTATTTGTTTCTCAATAAAATTTTTTAAAAAAGAAAATGGAACTGTTCTCTACTGCTTATAGGAGCACAGGCTGGTATAGCCATTATAGAAACCATTGTAGAGATTCCTTAAAAACCTAGTATTGGAGGTCCCACTCAAGACAGCTATTCCACTTTTAGGTATTTCTCCCAAAGAACTAAAGTCATCCTACCATAGCAATATATGTACACCCGTGTTTCTAGCAGTGCACTTCATCATAGCTAGCTGTTGGAAGCAACTCAAATATACCTCAACTGAGGAATGGATAAAACAGATATGGTCATTTTACACAATGTAGCATTACTCAGCTATAAAAATATATAAGTTTGAGGCTTTTGTAAATAAATTGATGCAATTTGGTAAGAAAATAAATCACATACACATGTGCAAACCTCATATTGTCTCACTAGTGTGAGAACCTAAAAGAGCAGATAAAATTGGAAAGGTTCAATAGATACTGAGAAAGGGAAAGAACTTGTTCAATGGGAACTAAAAACTTGGATGAGAAAAGAAAAATGAAAGGAAAAAGATATCTGTCTATCTATCATCTATCTATCTATCTATCTATCTATCTATCTATCTATCTATCTATCTATCTATCTATCTATCTATCTATCATCTCTGTCTGTCTGTCTGTCTGTCTGTCTGTCTGTCTGTCTGTCTGTCTATCTATCTATCTATGCAGATAATTTGGATAATTGTACTGCTGATCTCTGTTTGTATTTTCTCCCATCCAAGTACGAACCAGGCCTGACCCTGCTTAGCTTCCCGGATCAGAAAATATCGGGCACATTCAGGATGGTACGGCCGTAGATTCTGCTTATGTTTTCTTTTTCAGTATTTCAGGGAAGGATCTACAGGGTGTACAAGGCTTTGCTACTAGATCAGACTGAGTGATTCTCCTGTTTGCAGTCTTCCAAGTTCTGGGATTACAGGCACACGCCACCATGCAGAGTCTCAATTACCATCTCAATGCCCACCGGGGGTGGGTCCAGCATGTCAGGCCCAGGAATTGAACCCCTGGCCCCTGCTCCTGCATGTAGGTGTTTTAATCTTCTGAGTTATTTGGTTGGTCCTCTGCTTGTATTTTGAATAGTTAATGTTTAATTTTTTTTCTTATTATTTTTGAAATCTCTTATATTTTGTTTTGTTATTCTTGTTAGTTTTTTAAAAACCAGTTTTGCACATTTATGTCTTGAACCCTAAAAATCCTTCAGCTGGGGCCAGTAGATCCTCAGTAGAATAAGTGCTTCCCTGTCAAGCGCAAGGACCTAAGTTCTATCCCCGGTTCCGCCAAAAACAAAAAGTAAAAATGAATAAAAATAAAAATCCTTCAACTTAATTTGAAGATAACATCGTGCAAAACAGCAACCACTGTTGAATATCTATTATTCTATTTAGTGAAATTTTGTATCATTTCTACTGCTCTTTTGTTTGTTTGTTTTTTACTATTCCATGATTTTTTTTTTTTTTTTAAAATAGGTGGTCAGGTTAAGCCTTACTGGAAATGCAGAATTTAGACTAAAACTTAAGGAAAGTTAGAGAGCTCAGCAGGCAAAGAAGCGAATATGAATTCAGTCAAAGGAAACCAGAGCTGACTCCTCCCAGGTCACAGTATTCCTTGTATAGTTAAAATAGCCACGACAGCAACGCCATTTTGTGTGAAAACAAACAATTAAGGAGGGGAGTGGTGACATAGGAGGTTAAGGAGTAAGTGGCAGTGCACATTGCAAGCCCATACTTAGCATTTGACAACAAGGCTCGGTAACACTACTGTAGCATTTTGATGAAATGCATAAGATAAATTGACCTCCATTTAAAAATTACCACTCTAGCTTCCATGCTTCTTAGAATGCTTGAAAGGAAGGAAGAAAGCTGCACTTGGGACCAGCTCAGTAATCCAAGCAACTAGTGGTAATGATTCAGAGGAAGATATGTAGCAAGACAGTGCATGGGCAATTGTTGGGACAGAAACAGTATGATTTCTTGGTGGATAGGTTTCAGGTTTGAAAGGTAAGAAGGATTTAAGAAAGTCTCATATTCTTGTCCCCAAATTGGCAGTGTGAAGACACTGGCAACTGGGACAAATGAATATTACTAGAAGAACAAGTTTTGCCAGGAAGATCAAAAGCTTGATCTGGCATAAGATGATATGGTATTGAATTATCTACCAATTATCCAGACAGAGTTGTTTTGAAAGCAGTTGGACTGATAAAGTCAGGGTATGGAAATGGATTATAAATTGAAAACTAACAGGTATAATTGTCTTAAAAGGGACAGTTTACAGTATGAAAATGATTTAATGCATCATAAAAATAAGTGGATCTAAAGAGCAGGATAAAACTTCAAGTACCTCAAAGCATATAAGCAATTGGGTATGGTGGGAGAAGGAAAATAAAAATACTGAGACAAACGTGGGTAGAAGTAAATCCAGAAGAGGATAGTTTCATGAATGTTAATAATGAGTTTTTCTGGGGCATTAGGAATAGTTTAATGTCAAGGAGAAGTAAAATAGTAAAATTATTGTTTTAGCCTCAAAGACTTAACTAAATTTGCTGATCTTTAGTAGGGATATATATGATCTTTAGTAGGTACATATGTGAAATTGTTACTGAAGTCAAAATATGCCAATAGTATTAACTTGTATGTTAGAATATTAGTTCACAAAACTAATGAACTTCATTTAAGAGCATCTCGGAACTTAAAACAAATACAACAGAACTGTTGATACATAATGCACATGTACAAAAGTCATTTCTACCTGTTCTTTCATGTGAAAAAAGTACCTTTGAGCAGTGTCTATAAAATAAAATCATTTAGGTCACAAATAAGGTAAACATGGAAAATAAGTTGCAGGCAACACAATGCAGTTGTCAAAGAAGAGATTTGCCAATGATGTATGTCTGGTAATAAAATACTACCCAAAGCACACCAAGAACTCTAAGCAGCCTGGAAACAACCCAACTTAAAAATGATATTATAAACAGAATAGACTCCTGACCAAGGGAGATATTCAGATGGCTGGTAAGCTTTTAAAACAATGATGTATATCACCTGTCCATGGATAAATTAAAATCAAAACAACAAGGCAATGCACTTAGACACCTTCCAGAATTACCCAAATCCAGAAAACACACTACATAAAATGCTGCAGGGGACAGAGAGCAAGAGACATAATAATAAGTACTCATAATAATGCAAAATGATACAATCACTTTAAAAGACAGTTTTGCATTTTTGTAGAAAACAATATTTTAAATTTAAAAGAACCAATGAATTTGAAAGAAGACAACGCTGATTCACTTAAAGGTTTATTAAAAATCAATAACTCTTTCCTAAGTCTCTAGCAAAATGAATACACCAAAACCCAAAAGCTGCCAATCTGAGGCAAGAACAAGGAGATTCACTACTGATATTCTAGCTCTAATGAAATCAGGGAAAAATAGTTGCCACACCATATTAAGTGCTCCAAACTTTGAAAGATAGATCACTAAAGCTCATTCTAGAATCAACAGCTATCTAAATAGCCCTCCCTATTAATGAAAATAAATGGGTAGTCAAAACATCTTTCAGTAAAGAAAATTGCTAGTCTGTAGCAACAATAACAAAGTATAGTAAACGTTGGAAGTACTTATTATAGGTAAGGCATATTACTGTTACCACTCTTCAAAATGATCTCCACTGCTTCAAACATACTTATCTAATAATTTCTGTCACCTTCTAAAGCAGTTCTAGAAATCTTTCATTTGTGTCTTTAGGGGAATGATTGAAAAAACATGATGAATATTGTTAAGTGAGACCCCCACGGCAAGGTGATTTTTTAAACATTTTAGTGTGTCACTCTCTAGCTACCCTTTTCACCAAAACCAGCACCATGTGCCTTACTGTCCTTCCCAAAGACAAAATAATTGTGAAAGGAGAAAGTTTTGAATCAGAGCAGGCCATAGAGGTAGTTACAATAATGCAACTAGAAGATGTAGGCAACTGCTTCACATTGTGTGAGAACTGAGGGCTAAATGTGCTTCAAGCCAGGGAGAGTATTTTGAGGGGGATAATAATATTTTATTCTGTAAAAATTTATTTTTAAATTTAAACAATACCATTTTTTCAATCAAGCTGTCCCTTCCATGGAGATTTTTCAGCTCAATGCCATCTTTCTGTATATAATTTTAAAAACTGTATTTCCAGTCTATATAAGCATCTCTTGTCACATGCTTAGAGATCTATGAATACTAATTATTGATTTAATTATCTCAAACGATCTCTAAATCTGTACTTAATTTATTCTTCAACTTCTTTCTTTCCTATTGCTGAAAGACTAATTACTTAAGATTGAAACAAGGAGATTTTTTTTTCTTCTTGGAGGCTTTCCATGCATTTAAATACAGTACTTAGATATAAGTTTAACTGTAGATTGTGTCTAGCTTTTTATTCTGGCATTAATGGGTTTACCTATTCATTGTTACTTAACAAAACTCTAACCTGCTACTAGTTATTTTAAATAATACTAAAACAATACTGATATCTTATACAATGGAGTATTATTCAGTTATAAAGAAAGAGAAGCTGGAGGCTTTTATTGGTAAATGGATGAAACTAGAGAGCATACTCTCTAGTGAAAGAAATCAGATTCACATGCGTAATTATCTCACTATTATAAGAAACTGAAAGTGTAAATGGGATCCAAATGCTACAACAGGTTTTATGAAAGGGAAAGAAACTATCCCTAGTATTACATGCACTCACAGACTACTAGAACTTTCATCATTGCTCCTGTTCAGCATGGGGACAGAGAGGGGTGACCTGTGGTCTGGAAGCCGAAGTCCAGACTAAAGCTTTGACATATAAGAGTAGTAGAAGATCATTCTGCCTATTAAAACAAGAACAGAAATCCCTGTTTGCTGCAGCTTTTTGTTCTGTCTAGGCCTGCAGGTGATTCAACACTCCCTATGCACAAGGACAGAGAGCTTTCCCCACACAATTTAATGAGTCACAGGGCATTGTCAGAAGTACTCTTTTTACAATTACTTTACCAAAAGCAAACCATATAGGTTTCTCTTTGAACAAAAGAGTGGGGGATTGATTTCCTTGCGATAGCCATTCTTTCTTTCTTTTTATTTATTTATTTTTTATTTATTTATTTTTTATTGAACTACAAATGTCAATCAGACAGTTTCAAGACACCTTAACAATACAGATTCGATAAATTAATACATTGCAAACTGTTTTCATAATGTTTGGTATTGAACAAGGTGCATACATATTATATTTACAGATATTATTTTAGCAGATATCTCTTATCAGTGAATTAAGAGTGTAGCTGCTTACTTATCTTATTTTTTATACCTGAATTATATCAAAAATTCAATAATTATTTTCCTAGTGGATAACCATAGTACTAGAAGCCGACATAATATCCTGTCCAAGCACCATTAGTGCAGATCTTGCCTCTCAGAATTATGTAGAAGCACAGCGTTATCTATCCCAACTGTACTGTCTATACACACACATCATGTTATTTTCTTTCTACACCCCTTCCTTTGTCTACACCTGTCAAAGGTGGGCACTCCACTGTCATTCATGAAACTCAGGTAAGCTCCAAATTTTCTGAACAAGGAGATTATGGAGCCACAGAGGAAAGAGATTGAAGTTCTATAGTGTGCCTGGGGAGAGTCACATGCAGAGAAAACTTTCTCTCAAGTTCTCACAGAGAGCAAACTGGTCAAGCATTGGCCGTGACTCATCCACATGGATGACACAGACAAAGGATCTACAGAATAATGTACAGGACTACAAGATAAACCCTGAGAGGACTTCACTGATCACATAGGAAATATAAAGTTCATGTGTTGGTATATAAGTCTTGATCTATCTAGGTCTTAACCATCCAGCAGAAAAGTATAAAAATGAAGTATACAATGTGGGGCCATAATATTAAGCTGAGCTGTGGATGGCTATGGTCGACAATTTCTTTGAATAACTCACTATTGTTGTAGAATGCTGGACTGTGTTGGATTGTGGTGTCGAGTTCTAGCCATTCTTTCTGGAGTAAGATGATATCTCAGTGTTGTTTTTATTTGCATTTCATGAATGGCTAGCGATGTGGAGCATTTTTTCATATATTTATTTGCTTCTTTAATTTCGTCCTCTGGGAACTGTGTATTCATCTTAGATGCCCATTTCTGAATTGGGTCTTTCAATTTGAGGGCCCTGTTATATCTTAGTTCTTTATATATTCTAGACAGTAGTCCTCTGTCTGATTGCTTATTAGTTAGGTAGTTGAATGTCAATGGAGTGCCCACCTTTGACAGGTGTAGACAAAAGAAGGGGTATAGAAAGAAAAAATCATGATGTGTGTGTATAGACAGTACAGTTGGGATAGATAACACTGTGCTTCTACATAATCCTATGAGCGCCAAGATTTGCACTAATAGTGCTTGGACAGGATATTATGTCGGCTTCTAGTACTATGGTCATCCACTGGGAAAATAATTATTGAATTTTTGATATAATTCAGCTATAAAAAATAAGTAAACAGCTACGCTCTTAATTTACTGATAAGTGACATTTGCTATAACAATGTCTGTAAGTATAATATCATGTATGCACCTTGTACGACACCAAAACAGTATGAAAACAGTTTGCACTGTATTAATGTATTGAATCTGTCTTGTTAAGTTGTCATAAAACTGTCTGATTGATATTTGTACTTCAATAAAATTAAAAATAAATAAAAGAAAAGGGAAAAGAAAACAAAAATAGAGTGGGGGGCTCGGTATCTACCTAAACACTGAAAATAAATGATATTTAATGTCCCCTAAGTCAAGTTGGCATTCAAAATTAACCATCCAAATAGTCATGGAAATGTGTCTCTATCTAAACACTAATTGATAGCCAGACTTACACTACTGAAGATGAAAATCCCTTAACAGAAAAATCTTTTCAAAGTGAAGTATATGTAATGACATATTTTTATATAATATTACTGCCCACGTGTCAGTAGTTTATTATTTGTGCTTGCTCATTTTAAATCAATATCAAGTACAGCTTCTTTGTACAATAAAATGGGGCATAGCCCTCTACATTAAATTGATCTTCTTGTTAGGAGAACCTCAAGTAATCTGATTTCATGTTGTAAACTACTGCTAGATTACATTTCTGGGAAACATTCCATTGATCTTCAGATGTGAACTTTGAATTACACTATTCATAACACTTACGGATTCTCTTCTACAGGTATTGATTAATGACCCTGAACTTAAATTTCTATATCTGCAAATGAAAAGATCCTTTTATGAAGTGATTTCTCTGAAAAGATAAATGAATATTGATTTCAAAATCATAGAGATTCTAGCATGTCCTTTTCTAATGGCAAGGGAGGAGAAATTTAGAAATAAAACTTCCAATAGTGACTCTCATTCTAGAGATTGTTCAAACTATAAATGAACTGATTAAGAATGGTTGCATGTAGGTGATAAAATTTGTGCTGGTATTTGATGAGGGATTAATGCTTTGCTGAATAAAAGGTTATAATAGGAGATTGAGGATTTAGTAGTTAGCTAGAAAATATAACTGCAATTTGTTACAGGGGCCATGTATTGGAAATAAAGCTGTAAATGTCTATGTTAAAGAGTGTAATTGGAATTGAAATTACAGGTTCTCATAAAACTTGGGATAGAGAGAGAGAGACAGAGAGAGAGAGAGAGAATTAGGTACAATACTGTGTAGGACATGGGAAAAGCAAGATGGATAATGACTAAAACTTTCATGAATAATAATAGTTCTGGGGCTCGCCAAATAGCTCAGGTACAACCATTGTGGAGGTCAGTGTGGAGACTCCTCAAAACAGTAGGACTAGAAATCCCATTCAAGCTGGCTAGGTCAGCAAATTAAAATGCCTGCAAGCAGGCTCAGGGGACTGGGGTTCAATGCCTGAGCCTGCTGTGCTTGCTCCGCCCACCCCCCCTACCCTGCCAGGCACACTGAGACAGCAATTGAGATTGGGTGTAGTGACAGGTGCCTGTGATCCCAATACTTGATAGGCTGTGACCAGGCCCGTCACTACGAGTCCAATCTAGTAGTGAGATCCTGAACACCCTGTAGAACCCTCCCTAAAATACAAAACAAAAAACTTATAATAATAAATAAATAATAGTTCTGAAAAAAAATAGATAAAAAGAAGAGGAATCAGTGCAGTCCATTCCCCTTAAAGATTGCAAAGGATGAAAATTTAAGAGTGCAAGGTGAGAAAATAGTGTCAAATGGTACAGAATATCATAGGAGAGAAAAAGTAGAGCATAGCTGTAGCACATAGTACTTCAGGTGATTTAGGGAATAATTCACTAAGTAGAGATGCTTAATTTGACAAGTCACTTGCTTAAAAAGTTAGGGCATAAGGAATAAATGAGTTTACCAAAGAGATAACAGAAGTCTAGCTAAAGGGACAATGATTTCAAATGAAAATATCTTGTTCTTTTAAGATTAGGAAGACATATGTAATTTTAGAGAGCATAAAGAGAATATATTGCTTTATGATTAAAATGAATGAATTTACTGGCAATAGTACTTTGTTTCTTTAATTTCTATGAATTTGAAGTGTACTTTTCAAGTTCACATTGCTTTGGACTCCCTAACCTTTCTGTTTTTTTCCTTGTATGTCTTCTTTTCTTTGTTTTATGACCCTCTTTTGCAACTCTGGAATATGTCACAAGTATTTGTAATTTGCATATATTTTATATCTGAAAATTGTTCTCAGTCATTCAGAAGTCTCTAAAACCTCAAAGCTGTATGTAGTTTATTTTTTATGTTATTCATCAATGAAGAGAAAGTGATTCTAATACCCTAAAATAAAGCTAGCTCATTGCTTATCACCTTAGCTGTATTCTCAAGTGGGAACCAAGCATTACAAAGTTTAGGAAAGCAAATAAAAACTTCCAGGTAGAATTGCTGAGTACTCACTTTATTTAATTAACTCTGAACTGTCTATGAGATTATTCGAAGTTCAATTCTGATGTAGAAATAAGGAAGAAAGTGTTGCATCCTGACCAATGAGAAGAGTAATTTTGAGCCACTTAGACAGGAGAGGCAAGGCACTGCACTATCATATGGTTACCGGAATCTCAATCCTTGGTGAAAGGACTGTGAAAAGAATTTTTGTTCAAAAGAAGTGTTCTCAGGGCAGTATGAAAAATAGTCTAGCTCAAGTAGAATGAGAGAACCTCAAATATTAAATCATTAACTATGATTCATACAATTTCTTTAAGGAGGAAAGATCGAAAGTTGAAAAGCAAAATGGCATTTTCCCCTAAATGTTTTATCTAAAAAAAAAAAACCTCTCAGTATTATTACGTCTATGGCAGAGCTTGTCAAAATATAATATGTTTATAAACTATCTGGGGAAATATTCAAATCAATAACTTTTTTTAAACCTTAATAGCAGAGCTCTTCTCTGGTATGGAAGAGATCCTAGGTTTAGTCTCACCATAAACTCACACACACACACACACACACACACATGCTCACACTACATACATACACATAGAGACAGACAGACACACACACAAACAGGCAGACAGAGACAGAGAGATGGACACAAACTGAAAAAGAAATTTAAAAAATGGGAAAGTTACAGTAGAACTGGGATTGCAAGTATCTTGTTATGTGAGTGTTCCTCCAGCTACAAATATTTCTAACACATTTCAAGTTGCTAAAGAGTGATGTCTTGCAATCTGTGGCATACATGACACAGATTGTCACATGATCCCATCGCAGCCAGTAGTTCACTCCCTCATTTCACATGAAAGTAGGGAGATATTTAAAATGTGGGAATCAGTGAAAAATTGTGTGGGAAAGTACCACCCCACAAGGACTTGGCAGTGTGAGTTGTGAGTCTGTTTAACGACAATGCATGATCACATTTCCACAAATTCCTCAAAAGGAGGCAAATACAAGAGATATCATCAGGTAGCTTCCTTGTTAAAGACACACAAAAGTTGTAAGATTCCATTGAGTTAATAAAGAGCTGTTGCTTTGCTGGTGATGGCAAACTTGTCCTACACAATAGCCATTTGTTCTCTAGTCTCCCTCCACTCTTGAAGGTTTTAAAGGTAAGTGCTGGTCCATTTGTTCATTCTACTTGTATTTTATTTATTATTTTGTTTTATATTATAGTAGTGTAATGATTTTATATAAACATTCTTTATTGTAGAATAAATTGTCTGAGGTTTTTATTTCTTATGGAGAAATTCTCTTTGATGTGTGTTTTGGGTTACAAGGATGTTCCTCGTAGGAATTATGCTCACAAACCAAGGTTTTGTAATATACTATTTCAGTAGTGTATCAGTCAACTTTGCTACACTTTAAAGCAAAAGAGAATTAATTTGATTAATGTTTTTGGGAGATTCAGTCCATCAGTGGCTGGATCCAACACAGAAAGAAGATAGATGTGGAGGAGGAAAGATAATTTAGTTGCTGGCAACAGAGAAACAAAAGTGATGGAACAAACAAGGAGAGAAAGTGTTCAGGGACCAGAAATGGTACCTGGTCCTCCATGACTCCCCCCCCCCACACACCCAGAACCATTTTTCTCATCCCTTGGGAGGATTTCAAGCCAAAGTACTTGAAATAGTCAAGTTAACCTTAACAAATAGGCATAAAGGCCCTGAAATAAGTTAGTCCCAGTTAATTTCATGGTAAAGGCACCAATGTTGGCCTGGGTATAATGCAGTAGGCTCATAACATCTTGATATTCTAAGTGCCAGGAACCTGAAGAGATCCATTTGGACACATCTGAAGGGCAAGGGACCATATACAGCACAGTGAAGTTTCCACATGCTCTTGCTAGCTTCTGAGCCCTTGGTAGACCATATCATATGCTACAAGGTGAGGCAGGGGTATGAATGCCAGAAACCTGTGAAAGGCGGGAGAAGAAATGGATTTTATTAAAAGTGTAATGCAACCCCTTATATTAAGTCCATAAAATTTAAGCCCTTGTAATACACTCAATATCTTGAGCCAATGGCATTTGGTCCTCAAACTGAGCAATAAATGGAAAACATATCAAATATTGTTAATTTTTTATTCTTATTTTGAAATTCTGTACCATATATACTGTTGTGTGTTACTCTGTTCCTCTCTTTGCCTTTGTTATTGCTTTCATTTTTTTAACTCTTTAAAATAAAAAAGAAAGAAAAAATATTTTTGTCTGGGTCTATTTATGAATACCACATAAACACACAACAGAATTGACGAAATACCTGCAGAATTATTAGTATCCTTTAAGAATAATTGGTTTCCTTACTGAAGCAAAAACCGATGAACAGGATGCAACTCATCTTTGGATGAGTTTAAATTTTTCATTAAGGTAATCAAACAAACTGAAACATAGGTTATTTTAAAAGTGAATTATTCCTTACAGAAAAATTTTATAATGTTATTCGAATTGTTAGACGACTTTTAAACTAACTCCTAATGATAACAATATAAATACACAACATAGGCCACTAATTCTAAAAAAAAATTCTATTGTTCATTTCTCAAAGAAAATTATGAAATATTCTCATTTTTATGTAAGAAAATGTTAACTCATAAATTATTTTGTCTGTAAAACTAACCCCTCAATATTAGCATCCTGAAATGAAGACTTTGGTCACTACCCAGGTTATGGGAGTTGGCTACATTAGCTGGGTAGTTCCTGGTAGGACCATCTTCCACGGTGGAAGGTATAGAAGGAACATATGATGGGTTGGAATCCCATAAAAGGCTTCCTCTCTGTCTCAGTGCAACCTATGACTTTGCCTAAGAGAAGAGACAAAGAAAATCTTTCATATCTGTTTATGACCTGGCTTTGAAAGTTGCTCAGTATCACTTACGACACCTCTGTCATCACAAATGAGTTGCTAAGGTCATTGCATATCAAAGAATTTACAAATATGACTCTACAAAGCCTCTTCTTCTATTAAGTGACTTGTTCAGTGACAAATACAGCTGTCATTTTAGTCATGAATGCGGATTTCAGTTTAACCAGATTCCAAATGAATTTACTTAAGAATTGTAAATTATTGTTTTAATTTTCTTAACCATATAGGACAAATTATATATCAATATGTAGACCATGCTTAAATAGTAATATAAATGGAAGAGGAAAAAAAGGACTCTGAATGACAATTGTCTTGATATTCTCTCAGAATTTCTACATGGTATTCTTTCCATTACTCAGATACTTTCTGTAATATTTTCTCCTTCCTTTCCACTTTTTTTTTTTTACCATTGATGTGTCTGGGATAGGCTCTCATTACACAGCTCAGACTCGTAGTGATCCTCCAGTTTTCAGCCTCCCAAGCACTGGAATTACAGGTTCGCACCACCACTCCCAGACTTGTTCATCAACTCAGTGTGCCCCAGGGCCAAGGCTGGTGCCATGTGCCGGACCAGGGATTGAACCCACAAGAACCTTGTGCTTGTAAAAGCAGGCGCTTAGTTCACTGAGCTATCTTTCTGGCCCTCCTCCTTTCAACTTCTCATCATCACTACAGAATATACTTTATTATTCATTAATGTTACGAGATTGAGGTTCACTATTTGCACTTTCAAGTGTTTTAGTTTACTTTTCAATTTCATAAACTGTAATTACTATAAGCTGCACATTCTCAACAGTCAAAAGCCTTGGTATATCAAAGTTATAGATGTCCTATTACACTTTTAATATTGCTGCACTTTCCCATGCAAAATACTAAAATCTAAACCTGGCACATAGTAAACATTCAATATTTGCAAGCTTGAAAGAACTACCAGTATTATGAACACAAAAAAGTAAAACTCCCAAATCACATGTATTTTATATGATTACAATAGAATGTACTATATTAAATTTTATTTGTTGGTTTTAAAGAAGGGAAACATTCAATATGATGTTAAACATTTCCCTGAGAAATAGAGTAGTTCAACATTGTCAGAATGCCTTATTCCTCATAAAATGTTTCAGCCAAGAGGCAAAGAAAGAGGATGAGCACCTACAAACATTGAACAATTGAAGCAAGAAATATCCAAAAGAACCCCCGGTTTATCAATAATCTCAATAACATGTATCATGTGACTAGTTAAAAAATGTCAAATGTGACACCTGCATTGAGACTAGAGTCACTTGGGGAAGAATTGTTGGCTGTCTCGGTACAGGTAGTGATTAATTACATTCTCAATTTTTCATCTGATCTCCAGGCTTATGGTCTTGAAATCATACCTTGTTAGTGGGCTGAGAATGGATGTATTTTTAAAGTGTAGATTCCCTTTAATGAAGTCCCCAAGACTCTGCCATCTCTATTAATTTGAGAGGAGGAAGTGCAGTATAATTGGCCAAGCCTGCCATTCTCTGGAAATCAACCTCAATACTGCTGATGATGCAAAGAAAACCCAGACAATGGTATGAAGCCAAAGCCATTGAACACCAACAACTATGACACCTTCATTTTGGGGAATATTAGAAGAATTAACCAGTTAAATTTTGAGTACAAATAACAAATAAGATCAATTGGAACAAAGAGGTATAGGAGATTTTTCCTCAAAATTGAATTCTGAAAGCCCAGATGAATGAAATGAGTGAAATATGTATTGCACTTTAAGAAGCTTTAACAATATTGAGTATAGTTTTACTTAATAGAAAATTATATTGCTCAATTCATACATTCAGTTCCCGGAACCTAGATCATTTTTCATTTCTGCCTCTTTGGCCATGTAACTGATATAATCCATTGCCAGTTTGAGCTCTAGCTCTATTCTCCTCCTGGTGGTAGAATTTGGAAATACTTATAGCATTCTGAGGTTTTTGACATGGCATGGAAGATGTACTTATAGATCGCTAAAATTTAAAAAGTGTTGTTTCAGGCCATTTAAAAAATTCTTATGTGTTACCAAATAATTACCATTGCACCTTCTACTCCAGTGGCTTCTCTAATATGCAATGAGTGTTTGCTTTTATTTCCCCCCAAAAAAAGCACATTTAAAGAGTACATCAATTCCAACTACAGCAATTTTTTTATCCCTTGGAAAGACATATGGGGGTGGAGAGATGGATCAGCAGAATAAACACTTCTGGCAAGTGCAAGGGTCTGAGTTCAATCCTCAGATCTGCCAAAAGAGAGAGAGAGAGAGAGAGAAAGATAGTAAATAGTAAGCAGATCCTTTTGTTTTTGAAAGCATTTATTCCAATACCTATAAAATATATCTACTTTTTTCAAGAGAAAAAAATAATAGGCCATGGAATTCATGTCAAAGCGCCTTTCAGCTTTAACTGTAGGAGCAAATAATAGTTTACTGCTTTTCTTTTACAATATTGTTTCATTTATTTTAGAAGAGGATGTGTTCTACCTGCTGCTCAGCTATGGTAAGGTTACAGCTGCAAATCGTGATGAATTTCTTAGCCTTTAACTTACCGTGAGATTTTGTTTTTTAATCATGAAAAAAGATTAGAGGCCAGTTTCTTGGAAAGTGTTCTGCCACACAGCAGGTGCATATCATAGATGTGTTGCTTCTCACGACAGAAAATTAATAGACCACCTTAATGGCCCTCTGATTTTTCCTGTTGCTCAAACAGCTGACTCAATCCCAACAGCTATAATTAAGCAGAGCAATCTGTCAGGGAAGATTGCTGTTCCTTTTGATTTGGTAAACTACCATCTTGGCCTTTCCTGTTAAAACTGAGTGGCCAACACATAATCTTGTAAGATTTTTGCCAAAGTAAATGGCCAAGGAAAAGACTGAGTAACCAGCTTGAGGAAGGAAGCCGAAGATTCATTGACTATTTTCAAGAGTAGCATTCACTCATGGGGCAAATGAAATGGAAAAAAAATATATTTGTGTTAGTGTCTGTATGGGGGGTTGTGTGACAGACAGAGAAAGACAGAGACATACACAGAGACACAGAGAGAAATAGACAGAGACAGACAGAGATATGTTCAAGGATAATAGCAGCATTATTGTCTTCTGTAACCAAAGTTCACAATGTATGTTGAAAGCTACTTTTCATAAACTCTTATGAGAAAGGCTAATTCTCTCTCGTGCCTCTCAGCTTCTTTCTATTGTTACCTTCAGCTGTAGTCTACTTCAGGTCTTCCATGTATGAGAACCACTTATCTGATATACAAAAATAGTTCAACCCTTGGGCTGCAGAGATAGCTTAGTGGACTCAGTGCCTACCTAGGAGGCATACTGGCCCTGGTTCCACATCCAGTATTGCATGCTGTGCCAGCCCTGGAAGCCTGGGGGTGTTGTATCAGCTGGAAACTGAGCATGGCGACACATGCCTGTAATCTGAGTAGTGGGGAAGTTGAGACAGGAGGATCACTCAGAGTCTGAGCTGCATAGAGATACCCTGTACCAAATAAATAATTAGATTTTTATAAAAGGAATCGTTCAACCCAAAGATAGGAACAATTTTATTTTCATAGAGCTTTCAAACAACAACACACTGTGCAGCACAATAACTATGTAATGTTTGTATTTTGTTTGGGGAAGTAGATATTACTGGAAATACAAGGAAGTTAAGAGGATTCTAGAATAACATCTAAGAATTTATACTCTTAAGTAATTCATATGTATTAAAAAATGCTATGGTGACTTACCAGCTAGAGATTTTATGATAGCCCTCCCCCTGAGATTCTCACGAATACGAATTATAAAACCCAGTTCTTTCTGACTACACATGGTTGTTAATAAGCAACATTATTATTCAAATTATGATTTATGGTTATTAGATGATTGACATAACTATTAGGCATTTTTTTTCTGTTTCTATTATATTTAACTCTCAAGCACTTATAAGTTCAACATCATCTATTCTATGTTTTCTTCCACTACTATATTTGGTATCTAGTTTTTAATAACTTAAAAATTATAAAAGCAATTAATGAATATAGGAACATATTTCATTACGCTTGCAAGATTAGAACTCATAACCAGAAATTCAACACATTACTTTTTGTCTTGGACAAATAGTTTTTCCTGACTCTCTTTGAGAAATCAGAACTTCCTTCCTTCTTTCCATTTTAGAGAACCTTACTAAAAGCCGTATTATTAAGGACATTCCATTACAGAAGAAGAAAATTGCTCTGTAAATGAAATACGTATTTCACACATTTTCAATATCAATAGAACTAGACAGAAAAATCAATTTATGAAATTTTCTGAGCATTTTTAGGTTATTTTGGACTGCATTTTAGATGTTCAGACTGGAAAACTATTGGCAGAGAGAAAGTGAAAAATAGATTTGTATTTTATAAATAATTTTAGAAATGCTAAAGAAATCTTCATCTTCAACAAGATAAGTGCCCCATAAAATGACTGTACTATATGATATTCTGTCCAAGAATTAAATATGTGTGCATTAAATAAATACAAGTGAGTTCTTATTACACCATTATGCTCTTCAATGTTTCCTAAGCATGCTGGGGGAGAGAAAAATTTTACATAAATTTACCTGGAGAAAATGTTATGTGAAAAAAAAAATATTTTGTATACAAAGTGTGTGTATTGGAATCCAAATATGAACATTTAAATAGTGTTCAGTGATGTAACTAAAACACCAAAAATAAAATCATTGCAATGTGAAAACCAATAGGTAGCCTAAGAGGTTCAGTTACTTTCCTGCATCTCGATGTATCTTTCAGTTCAGCTCACTCATTTCTAACCAGTCTCTGTTGAATTTCTTTCTTGCCCTGATTTCTGACTATCGCTATTTAGCACATGCAAATATTCACTTTAAGTCACTGAAGATTTCAGAAAATGAACCGGAAGCCTTTGGATCAATCAGGAAAAACTGACTTTGAGGAACTCAGTGTCAGACAGGAGTATTTTAGGCAGCTGCTCACTGTCCAAATTTTTCCCACCCTTCCCTTACTTGAGTCAGTTAAAGAAGTATTAGGGAGTGAGGGTGTGTTTTTGCTGGCTTACACTATATGGAAAGCCCTGGACATCTCAGATATGGAGCTGCCATACATTCGCAAAATAGAATGAGAATGAAGGTGTGATCTAAGGAGCTGGGAATAAATGCTGTATGACTGTATTAACACCAATATCATCTGTCAATACCTAATCACTATGTTCAGTTTCTGAGCTTAATACTATAATATTTAAGGTTTTCTTTTATGTATTTTGTTCAGGGTCTCATAGTGATCTATAAAATCACTATGCAGTTCAGACTCATAGTGATCCTCCTGTTTTTAGCCTCCCCAGTACTGGGATTACAGGTATGCGCCACCATGCCCAGTATCTGTGGCTGGCTCAGTGCTCCTAGGGAAAAGGCCTATGCAGCATGTGGTGAATACTATCATATTTTTTAAAAAAAGAATTTACCCTATTTCGTTAGTGAGAAAAAGACAGTGAGTTTTATATTCATTTATCCATTGACAGGGAATGAAGCAAGAAGCAGAATATCATTTTAATGTTACTTTCAAAGGAATTGACAAGTATCCCTGATTAATACTTTGCTTGCTAAGAAAGTAGTTGGTTTATACAGAGTATTTTAACATTTATATGCAATATAAGTGTTATGCAATATAAGAGCTTAATGACAAAAGTCATTGGGTTTTTTTCTTCTTCTTCTAGCAGAGATAATTTCATATTCAGTAAAAGAAGTCTAAATGTGAAAAGGAGCACATGAGCCAGTTCATTTGTTTCCTGTCTTCTCTTCGTTTTACAAATGGAAGAAAGCAGTGTGCATTGAGCCCCTAGGCACTCTGTGAACACCTAATATTCTGTGTTTTTTGGGTTAATGAAACAGTGACATAAAGACAGATAGAAAGTTTGAAGGTATTTCAGGATGATAAATTGGGACTCAAAATGGGTAAAGTATGCCTTTACCCTTTATCACCTGGATACATGGAACTGATTTTTTTTTTTTTGCATGTGACATGTTTTATATATTACAATGCTAAAAGTTTTACAAAGTAATATTTAATGTATTACATTTTAAGTTGTTTTGTTATCTAATATAAGTATTATAATTTTGTACAATCTTTCATAGGCACGTTTAGAAGTTTATTATTTTGTGTTGGCTAAGTCATTTAAAATTTTAATTAAAAAAAAGTAATACTTCTAAGACATGGAGATAATTGACTTAATGCATCAACATATATAACTAGAAATTGATTCTAAAAATACCATTCTTTCTTAACATTTCTTAATGAATGTGATACTGATACTAACTTGTTTCCTTTTCCTGCTTCTTATACTACAGTTGAATTCAATTGTAACATATTATTTTCAAGAAAAACAATAATCAATTTATGTAAGCCATGTTAAATTGCATTGACTTGGTAAACATCTTTTTGCTAAGATACTCTTGCCTACTGCTTTTTTTTTTTAAATAAAACATTATTGGGACTTGAATTCTTTCTTCTAAGTATAGTTTGAGAGTCAGTGCAATATTTTATGCCTAAACATTTTTCTTGCTCCTCAAGTTCTCCCAATTGCTTTACCTCCATTTTTTTCCATTTATTTTTACTTTATTAAAATAAAAATGTCAATCAGACAGTTTCAAAACACCTTAACCATGAGTCGATGAATTAATACATAGCAAACTGTTTTCATAACGTTTTGGTATTGTACAAGGTGCATACATGATACTATATTTACAGGTTTTTTTATAGGTGAAATTATATCAAAAATTCAATAATTATTTACCTAGTGGATGACCATAGCACTAAAAGCCGACATAATATCCTGTCCAACCACCATTAGTGCAGATCTTGCCTCTCATAGAATTATGTAGAAGCACAGCGTTATCTATACCAACTGTACTGGCTATACACACACATCATGAATTTTTCTCTCTACAACCCTTCCTTTGTCTACACCTGTCAAAAGTGGGCACTCCATTGACATTCAACTACCTTAGGTGCTTGAACTCGACACCACAATCCAACACAGTCCAGCATTCTGCAACCATAGAGAGTTATTCAAAGAAATTGTAGACCATATCCATTTACAGCTCAGCTTAATATTATGGGCTCACGATGTATACTTCATTTTTATACTTTTCTGCTGGATGGTTAAGACCTAGGTAGATCAAAACTTATATACCAACACATGAACTTTATATTTCCTATGTGGTCATTGAAGTCTTCTCAGGGTTTATCCTGTAGTCCTATACATTATTCTGTAGTTCCTTTGTCTGTGTCATCCATGTGGATGAGTCACGGCCAATGCTTGACCAGATTGCTCTCTGTGAGAGCCTGAGAGAAAGTTTTCTCTTCATGTGACTCTCCCCAGGCACACTATAGAACTTCAATCTCTTTCCTCTGTTGGCTCCACAATCACGGAAAATTACAACACCCTAAGAAAAGAGATTATGGAGGATTTCAGAAAATGGAAAGATATTCCATGCTCCTGGATAGGAAGATCCAACATCGTGAAGATGGCCATACTCCCAAAATTGCTGTACAGATTTAATGCAGTCCCTATCAAACTGCCACCAACATACCTACCAGATATAGAGAAATCAATCCTAAAATTTATTTGGAACCACAAATGACCTAGAATAGCAAAGGCAATCTTGGCCAATCAAGACAAGGCAGGAGGCATCACAATTCCTGATTTGAAATTATACTACAAAGCCACTATGATAAAATCAACATGGTATTGGCAACAAAATAG
>PVKA01031566.1:0-26163 GCA_004027165.1 Ctenomys sociabilis | reverse complement strand
TTACTGATAAGAGACATCTGCTATAATAATGTCTGTAAGTATAATATCATGTATGCACCTTGTACGATACCAAAACAGTATGAAAAGTTTGCAATGTATTAATTTATCGAATCTGTCTTGTTAAGGTGTCTTAAAACTGTCTGATTGATATTTGTACTTCAATAAAATAAAAATAAATTAAAAAAAAACTAAACAAAGTTGCCAAATGATTAAAAAAATATTAAAGGTGTTTGAGATAAAAGAAAATAAAATTACAGGAAAATTCAGATTTACAAATAGAAAAAAGGGTAAAAAAAACTTATGGAAAGTATAGAAAATATATTTTTCTCAGTTTTGATTTGTTAAAAATTTATCAGAATATGATATTAAAATACTAACAATTACCTTTGTTTCCTGTGGCTAAAACTAACTATTTGAGATTAGGTTCTTTGTAAAGAGAAGAGGTTTTATTCAACCTACAGTTTTGAAGGTTGCAAGCACAGGATTGGGCAGCTCATCTGTTAGCTCTCGCTGAGAGGCTCTTGGTAGACAGCATTAGGTAGTGGGAGAATGTGCAGAAGACACTATGGAATAAACAGGAGGCCGGGGAGCAGTGCGAGCCACGCTTGCTCTTTTCATAACAACTTACATCTTCAGGAACTAACTGGGTCATACAGGAAGCGCACTAAACCCTTGAAAATGTAGGGTCCCAGTGCCCTAATCGCCTTAGATAAGGCCCCATCAGTTTCCAGCAACCCCCATCTGGGACCATGCTTCCAGCACAAGAACCTTTGGGGCCCACGTTGCAACTATGTGTTAGAGGACCATCGCACACAGAGAAATACAATGTATTACATCAATAGTACAAAATATAGGCAGAAAGGAAGCATATGCTTTGAACATGTCTAGATTATGTGAAGTGCTATATATTTGACAGTGGATCTTGTTCAATTTAATAGCATATTTTGTCTACTTTTTTACTTTGGGACAGAGTTTTGTTCATAGTTCAGGCATACTTTGATGTAAGTCCAGACTGTGTAGTCCAGACTGGCTTTGAATTCACAGCCATACTTCTGTATCAGCCTCCCAGGAGCATAAATCACTTACTTTGAATGAAGAGAAAGCACCAAAAAATAAGGTACAAAATATAGCATTAAAAATGGAAAAAAAAGAACCAACTGCAAAATCAGACATCTTGAAAGATGGCAAAATGATAGATTTAAAAGTAGACATAATAGTCATGTTAAATATAAGTGAACTAAAAATAGAAAACGTATTTAAAAGTATTGATTTTAAAAGAGAATTAAAAAATAGTAAAAAAAAAAAAATTTCCCCAAACAAGCTATAAGATAGTCACTTGAAATATGAAGACAAATTTATATCTGGTAACCGGCACAACTAATTTGAAAATACCACCATGTAATACCTTAAACATTACTGAATTCCTATTACTTGGTTTAGAGAAATTTTGTGTCACTTCTAATGCTGTTTTTTTCTATCACTATTTTGTATTCTTTAAAAAAATAAAAAGAAACATAAGAACAAATGTAGATTCAAAAGGACAGTTGAGCGTCATCATATGCCAACTTGCCTTGAGCAAGGATTGCTTAGAAGACTGGTAAATTTGGGTGTGTCTATAGATGATTGACAGCTGAGGAGGGAGACTCACCCCGGATGTGGGTTGCACCTCCTAATAGGTTTGTAGCTTGGTCAGAATTAAATGAAAAGAAGGAAGTGTTTTCCCTTGGGGGAAGAGTTCCAGTCTTCAAGGTTGCCTTTTGACATTTGCTTCCAATCTTCTAGTGCAGACTCTTCAGCCTTTCTGTGTAGCCTTCTACCAGTGAGTCTACAAGGAGCGTCTAGAACTTCCACCTTTGACAGTTGCTAGGTCCCTTGGATCTCCTGCAGGTGATGGCCATTTTGGAGTCTAGTGCCTCTGCTCCTGTAGACACCATCATGGCTGTCCCATTCTGATCCTGTAAGCCTACCTAATATATCACCTTATTTAATTGTACATATATTTTATGTTGATTCTGTTCTTCTAGAAAAGTGGTAAATGATAGGTCACCAAATTATTATAAGAAAGCTATAGAGATTATATTAAATCAACTAGACAAGAAATAATGTGAGAGCAAAAGAAAACCTTTTATTATAATATGTTTGTCAATTCACAACAAATGTGTAATAATCTAATATGTCTGTGGTTGATTCCAGAGCTTTAACGTGCAAAAGATCTAACTGATACAGAAAAAACAGTAATTGTGGCTGGAAAGCTCAACACTCTTTTGTGAGCAACTGATAGAACATGCCAATGGGAAATCAGTAGGGATATTAAAAATTTGAGCAACACTGTGAGCATATTATTGACATATTATGACAGCATCCATCAGTAGGTAATTCATGTACTGGACCCTTGAGCAATCCCTAAATCATACAACATTCCAAGTTATTAATTAAATCTCAATAATTAAAATTATTGATATATCCTTTAATTATTTTTATTTGAATGATTATGTCTATATAAATTAGAAAGATTAAAAAAATTACCTTGCTAAAATTACTTCAAATGATGCATGAATTAGTTATAGTACATATGTGGTGGATGTGATACAATGATACTCAGCAATAAAAAGTTGAAGGACTGATGATACAAGCAAAGATGTAAGCAAGTCTGAAAATACTATGATGCTGAAAGAAGCCACTGCAAGGCAGTACATAGTGTATGATTATAAATAAGAGAAATTATAAAAACAGAAAACTATAATGACTGGAAAAGATCACAGTTGGTTGGGCAAAAAGTTATGGAATTATCAACAGCAGAGACACAAGAACAATTTTGGGGATGTTGGAAATGTATTATATCTTTATTAGGATAATGGTAACTCAAGGGTATACCTTCGTCAAAACTCATCAAACTGTAGACTAAAGTGTATGTATTTTATTGCATTTAATTTTAGTTCAATAGTACCCCTTCCTATGAGTCTTAACTTAGTGTCTCCATGACCTTGTGGTCAGTCCAAGGTGAAGGACTCATCAGTTGCTCTCTCTGGCCCTTGTTAACACTAAGAAAGGGCTCTACCCTGCTGAGGGGCTCAGTGCTCTAATTCTCAGGTTCTCTCTTTCAAATTTCAACTTTCACAATGGTTTGATTATGTCTTTTGCCCCTTTTCTTTTCTGTTGTTGTTTGCTTGTTTTGCTACTGAATTGTAGAGTTTACTTTTACAGTTGCATATTAATCCTAAATTATGTATATGATTTGCGAATATTTTCCTTTTGTATGTAGGGTAACTTTGTACTCTGTTGATTACATCCTTTGCTGTGTATGGTAGAAATTTTTAGTTTGTTATAATTCCACTTGTCTACTTTCACATTTGTTGTTTATGCTTTTGATGTGACATCTAAGAAATCATTGCTAATCTTGATGCTATAAGACTTTCCCCTGTTTTATTCTAGGTGTTAACATATAGCTCCATGTCTTACATTTAACTATTTTGATTTGAATTGATTCTGTGTATTGGAGTAAGATAGAAGTACAATGACAATCCTTTACCCATTGTATAACATTGGGACTATTGATGAAAAATGATTTTATTTTATTTGTTTGTTTGTTTGTTTATTTATTTATTTATGCAGAACTGGAGACTGAACTCAGGCCCTAGTTCTTGAAAGCACAAATTCTACTGAGCTGTCTCTGCAGTCCTGCGATTTGATTTTATATATGTGTATTTATGTCTGAGTTCCATATTGTATTCTATTTCATTGGCATAAATGTCTGTTTATGCCCATAATGTACTATTTTAACTACTAAAGCTTTGTGATATAGTTTGAAATCAGGAACTGTGATTCTCCATGTTTTGTTCTCCTTTTTCAAGTTTTCTTTGACTAGTCATGGTCTTCCTATGAATGCTAGGGCCTTTTCTCTTTCTATAAGAAAACAAACAGAAATGGAATTTTAATAGGGATTGTACCAAATCTGTAGATCGCTTTGGCTGTTATGGACATTTTAACAATACTGAATCTTCTAGCGCATGAATGAAACATGTCTTCCAATTAACTTCTTTTCAAATTTATTACATCAATGATTTATAATTTTCAGTGTGCAAATTTGTCACCTATGTAGTTGTTTAATGTGAATTATTTTTCATTTTCTTTATGCTAGAAAAGATTCTTTTCTTAACTTCCTTTTTAGATTGTTTATTTTTATAGATACGATGTCAATAATTTCTGTGTTCTAACTTTGTATCTTGCAACCTCACTATATTCTTAACAGTTCTAACAGTTTTTATAGACCATTTACTGTACATAGGTTTATGTCTTCTATAAGCAGATAATTTTACTTTTTTGTTTCTTCTTCAGATGCTTTTCATTTCTTTTTCTGACCTATCTTCTTTGTCTAGGGCTTCCATTAATGTACTGAATAGCAGTTGTAAGAGTGAGCATCTTGCCTTGCTTCTGATCTTAAGGAAAAGTTTCTAGCTTTTCCTTACTGACTATGATAGTAATCTGTGGGCTTTTCATAGATGACCTTTGTTATGCTGAGGCAAATTTCTTCTGTATCTAGTTTATTGAGCACATGTGTCATAGGAGTATGCTGAATTTTTCTAATGCATAAGATGTGTTTATTGATATGATATGACATTTTTTCTTAAATCTGATGATAATATGACCTTTATCACATTAAATGGCTTACATATGTTGAACCATGCTTGCATCCCATGGAGAAATCCCACTTGGTTGTGCCATATAAGCTTTTTGATGTGCTATTGAATTCAAGTTGCTAGCACTTTCTTGTGCATCTATGTTCAACAGATGTTGATCCACAGTTTTATTTTCTTATATCATTCTTTTCTGACTTTAAAATCAGGGCAATACTGGCTTCCTAAAATGAGCAAGTTCTCTAGTCTTTAGTTTTTTAGAGGAATTCAAGAAGAATTTGGTACTAATTCTTCTTTAAATGTTTTGTGGATTTCACTATCAAAGCTTTTCTAGATTTTATTTTCTTGCATATGATCTTGTAAGACTGAATTGTGAATAGAATATTTAACTAGACAAGTAGCAAATAATGAGATTGAATCAGCAATTAAAATCCCTCCGTGAATGAAAACAAGCCAAGAACTAGATAGATTTATTGCCCACTGTATTGGTTTTGTGTTTCTATATGCCAAAAGTGCCACAAATAGTTTTTTTTTTTCTTTTTGCTTAAGCCAACCAAATTTATTATTTTGTAGCTTTAATAGATCAGGAGTTTGATCTTTTAGGCAGGATCTTCTGCTCAGTTTCTTAAGCCTGAATTCAAGATATTATCTGAGTTTTTTATATCATCTGAGGCTCAGTATACTCTTCTGAGCTCACTGATTAATGACAAAATTCAGTTCTTCATAAGACTGAGATCCAGACATTCTTATAGAGTATCAGCCAGGGGCTTATTTCACATCCCAAAAGTTACTTTCCATTTCCTGCCACATCTTCTCTCTACAACAGGGAAAGTATAATTTTTTAAGACCAGTAGGAAATCACTTCTCTTGCTTCAACTCTGTATTGCCAGTCTGTTAAGGAATCTTGACTAATATAGCACAGTCACAGGCATGACATGTTCAAACTCCAGATCTATTAAAGCTACTGCATATAAAGTAGCCTAATTAAGGAGGTGGCCCTCCCATCTTATCCACAGTTGCATGTTTGTGTCTAGTTATCCCTCCGCCAACCCCAAAACCTTACGCAGTCATGGGGTGGCTTCTGGAGTTTGTGATTGATTCTTGATCCAATGCTGGGATTGCAAGTGTGAGCTCTACCCCTAGCCCTGCGGTGGGTAATTCACACTACAGTGTAAGGAGGGGAGAGAGGCTAGCTAGCTTCTGAAGTTGTTGCTTCTCTTCTTGGCTTTGGTTTTTACCACTGCCCTGAATGGCTGCTGTGTGTTATGTGCCACTCTGTCCTGGATCCAGCTGAATATGGCCTAAAACCTCCACTAACTGTGAGCTAATAAACCTTTCCTTCCTGAATTTTGGGTATTGAATATTTTGTCCCAGAAATAAGAAAAGAATAATTGAGTCATATATACATTTAATCTATTAGGAAATAACAAAAGACATGGGCAATATAAGATGGATAAAATTTGAACAGATGAAGAGGAAATAAAACAAATGTCAGTCAAGGGAGAGATATCAGATATGAGCATCAGATATATCTTACAGGGCTGAGAGAAGGATGAATTTTGGCACAATAAGCTACAAGCCAAGCAAAACAGAGTAGTATTGCAAGCAATCATGGGAAACTGAATTTTAACTGGAGAATGGATTCAAATCCCAAGAGTTTTCATCTCTATCCTAAGAAATGTGCCCTTCAACAGAAAGGAGGGAAATACATAGTTTTATGGTAGGGAGAATGAATGGATACATAGATAGATAGATAGATAGATAGATAGATAGATAGATAGATAGATAGATAGATAGTAAGATACATGAGTAAAGTTCAGAAATCATTACTACAGCAGGGATCTGATTGATATATGACTGAGGTGGTGATAGCAAACTAACTGTGGCAGTTCAAAAGAAAGGAGAAATCTGAGACTGTTTAAGGAAAATCTGTGACATTTTGTTCCTCCCATATATAGCTTTTGTCAACCCACACTGTCAATGATTTTATAACTTTGAGTACACATTTATATTCTAAAAATCAGTATCTGCTTATGTATGCATTAATCTGAATAGTAATAATATTAATACCCACCATTTGTGGAGTGCTATTTTAATTTCACAACACTATGAGGTATGTACTATCTTTATAACCATCATTCTAATGAGAAAATAGTAGTATAAAGAGATTAAAAGGTTCACATAGCTAGTGGTATGAAGTTCTGAATTGAACTCAGGACATTTTCCCTAAACACCATAATCTGGTGTCTCTATAAACTATTTGGTTTACTATGTTCATTCAAAGCAGTATTAAGAGTTATGCTTGTTATAATTATATATTCTTTTGCCTCAAGAAGGGGACTTAGGCTTAGGATGCCATTCAAAGGAAGATCAAATCAATAAAGGTGTTTCCACTGGCTAAATTGAGATTGAAAAAAGAGAAAATTATCCTAATAATTCAATCTATAATATCTTGATGTGTTTTTTGAGTTTGACAAAATTTATTGGTTATTTTAGTAAAGACATTCATCTAAGTCACTTCTCTCTCCTCATCTTGACCTTACATTAGTATTTCATTTGGGTCAAGAGAAGAGTATGTAGGAGAGGGATGTCATTTTAACAAACAGTGAAATGAACAAAAATGAGTTAAGTTTGCCTACATAAAAGTTAAAGTTAAATTCATGTGTCTTGATATAATTAAATCATATGAGAACTAGCACTTCTATATACATTTCCATTGTTTAACTTGGGGCTTAATCTAAGAACAATTTATCAGAAATTTATCAGGTTTCTTCTCTGGAGTTACTGCCTATTAAAAAAGATCAGCAAGTAACTACCACCAATAAAATAGTCTGAGGCTGCCTCCAAATTTAATGTTATAGGAGCTCTGAAGGAATAATTGTATCATTTTCCTTTTGCCTGTGACTACACTTTTAAAGATGTGTTTAGCTGTCACATTAGAAAGTCCATATATAATACAAAAATACAAAACAAACAGCTTACAGTACACAGATTTAAGAGTATATGTGATGAGCAATTCAATAAAATGTGTTTGAAGTTGTGTTTTCTTTCATTTTCAGTACCTACAATATGCTTCACTGGTCAATATGTGTACACTTAAAACAAACCACATCAACTGTTCTAATAAATTCTGTAATGAATTCAATTCAAATTGGATTTAACAACATAGTAACATAAACACATAGACAAAGTTACAGAACACGCATCTTACTGTTTTTTATCTTCAGACATTAATTTTTTGGTGTTTATGCTTTTTAAAAAATAAAAACCAGCCAAATGCTTAAGCAGTATGTACATTTAAATTTTTGGTGGTGGTCTGATTTTAAAAGAAACAGCTTCCTTATGATTTGCCTCACATCCTGGTGGAAATGGTTATTGAAACTAGCTAATAAACAAAAACCAAGAGAGGCACATTCAAAATACTAATTTACTTTGGTAGCAAATTGGTGTTCTTTGAAGACTGATGAACGTAGACAAGACTATTAAGGTGAACTGGGCTATTTCAAATACTCGATACTTCACATAAAAATTTAAAAAACATTACTTTCTGGAAAAGAGCCAAGCATCTGTGTCCACTGACAGCAATGCAGGACTTAATACAGGGCCACTTGAAACAAAACAAATCCAAGAGGGAAAAAATGCTATTTAATTTCATCTAGGTTTACTTCCAGTCAATAGCCAAGCAATGCTTTCTTATATGGATACGACACCCTCCCTTTTCTCTAAGGCTGTTCCTGGGGGCCAGTTTCCCGAGTGAGGGAGTTAATTTCAGGGTAACTGCTTGCAGTTTTACACGGACAGTAACTTTCTGCCTCCCTCTTAATGTGCTAATAGTTGTGTCTAAAAAAAAAATGCAATTCTTAAAAAGGTGCCATTTCCAATTTATTTTATTAGCTGTAACCTTTGGAAATTAATCACATGAAAACTACAAAATTAGCAAATGTCTTGAAATCTGTATATAAGACATGAATTGCCTCTAATTTCAAACTCTCACTTATTAGTGTACCACTCAGTCTTAAAAAGAAAAATGAAAAAGCAAAAACAAAAGCATCTCCAAAGATAGTCTTATACCATTCTATAAAAAAGGAAACTGTCCCTTTAACTTTACACCCACCGCACACCCTACTTCAAAACACATCTTTTAATTGTCTTGGTCATGGACATTTCCAAGATGAGATTTTATATTTCATTCCCATAACTTCTGGTTATCAGAAAACCCATGCTTTCCGTTATTAAAAGAGTTTGGTCTGGCTGATGTTGGTGTACCCCTTCCAGTATTCCTCATCTTCATTTTTGGTTCTGGAGGTTCACTGGTTCACTGTCTTCATCTTCATTAAAGGTTGCAGCTATTGAAAGGGTTCTGGAAGCAAGAGCAGGAACAGCTTCTTTAGGCTTACTTGACCCAAGTTTGATGGATACAGCTGATGCTTTCTTTGTTGCCTGACTACCTATGGCAGATCCAAACTTGGAGATCTTTGTAGGCTTTGTTGGGAGGCCTGAAGCTTCTTCTTCAGCTGATTGCTTCTCAGTGCAGTGACTGGAACTTTCCCCTCCATGTCTGGAAGAAACAGTCTTAGTTTTCACAGGTGTTTCTGCTTCTTCAGTGCCTGGTGAAGTTGAAACAACTTAGCAAGATGAGCTATTTTTACTGAGCAGATTGATGGGAGCAGCAACCTCAAAAAGCATCGTTATAAGGAAGATTCCTCTGCTGTCGTCATCTACTGATCCAACAGTGGCTTCCACTGTTTGTTAGAGTATATAGCAGAAACTGAGACTATGTATCAGGAGTGGAGGCTTCCATGAATTAACTCCGGCTGCTCCAGCTCGCTTGGACTTCTTGGCTTCTCCTCTCCTGCCTTTCAGTCCACCATTTTCCCAGCCACCCATTGATGGCTTTAAAGACATTAATGGAATGATATTCCTAAAATATCAAGCAGAATATCTGGCTCATAGAAATTCCTCAAAAAATATCAGTGCCCTTCCTCCTTTATGTTTTTTTTTAAAATTCTCTTTGCCTGTTACTTCTTTCCTTCATTAAACAATTAAAATACCAAAATCAATCAGTTCAATGCAGTACTAAGGGGGATTTTGTTCATTTTTAGAAAATCAGTAAGCTTCCTGTGCTGGATTGACAGCTTGTTACCCCCAGCTGAAGTGAACCAACATGGTGCTGGGTGTGGGGGGCCTACCTGAGGACTGCTGCCAACGGCATGAGAGGCAAAACTGGAGAAAAAGAAGAGAAACTGTTAGGAAGCTGTTAAGATGCTGTAGGTTCTCTTGGAGAAGCTTTTCATGCTGGCTTGCCTAATGAACTTGGCTGTTCTCATTGTAAAGAAGCTTAGGACTTTGTTGGCACTGAGGATGGCTACAGTTGCTTTCAGGGAGCTCTGGCCCTCACCTGGAGCATGGCATCCTGGCTCTGGAGAGGAAGATGGTGCACTGATAAGCCTCTTGAAGAAGCTTGTCACATTGGCTCTCCTAATGGAATCTCAGGTTTCCTCATCTTCAGAGGAGCTGGGGATCTCACTGCTGCTGAGGACAGCTGTGGTACTTTTGGGGGGAGCTCTTGTTATTAGTTTGAGCCTTCTTTCGTGGATCCAGTACAGATCTCCCAGCCTGCTAACACAGATCTTTCATCCCACTGGTACAGACTTTCTAACTTCCACCACTGACCTTGCTTCTAACACAGATATGTGAAACAGATCCATAAAAGATATTGTTGTGGGATTTAGGCCTCTAGCTGGACTTGCGGAAGACTATGTCATAGTCTCTAGGTTTTCAGCTGGACTCATGCAGGACATTACCATGGGATCCAGGCTCTTAGCTGGATTCTTTGTTCTTTAGTGTGTGGACATATTTCTGATGCATTATGAAATAATCTTATAACTGTCCTGTATTGTATTGTTCCCCTTGTGAAATTTCAAACTACAAAATTCATATGTTCTCAAAGGGCTGCAAGAAAGGAACCCAAAAGATATCACACACTTAGAAAAGAGGGGGAATTGGCAAAAGGGGGTTTCAAGGGGACAGGAAACATGTCGAGAAAGGGAAATGCATGGGCTCACTGTCAATAACCTTTCATGGTGACCTCAGAGTCTGAAATAATCTGTGGTTTGATTTACCGGGATAATTACATTGGTTATGCTTTTGCCATATCAGAGGACTAAAAATTGTGGTTGGGCTGTGGACTGAACTGCCCTTTGGTAACTGACTTTTCTCCCTGAATGAACTACACAACAGCAGTTCAGCCCCTGCCCCAGACAAAGGAGATCCCTCTGTTTTCTGCCAGCTAACAAGTTCAAACTCAGCCTCTGGGCTACATAAATCCAGGCATGTATCAGTTTATCTCCAAATACCCAGCATGTCTGCTCCATCAATTAAAGAGCGTTAGGCAAGTGAACCACTAGAAAGCTCAAACATGATTAAGGAGCTGCCATGTGTTTTCATATCCGCCTTTAATATTTCCAGTATTCCAACTTAAAGCCCCAGTTATTAGTTTTATTAAATGGGAGGAAGGGAGAAGGAGATGACACAAACTTGCTTCCCTGGGCAGGTTAATACAAGCTCCTCCTCAGCCTTCTATTCCTCACTTAAGGAACATTCTCAGAGGGAGAGCAAAGGCATTTGGGGTTGTATGGAAACTTTGACTCAACCCAAAACCCAGCCAACACCACAAAATGGATTGGAATCAAATCAGATAAATAGAAAAGAACACAAAATATCTTTGAATGACAGTATCAGAAAGGTTAAAAACCTTAATAGAATCTGTTTCACAACATACACACCCAAGGTTAGCAGCACCCTAACAAGGTACTTGTGAGCGTTGATGAAATAATATTTCCTTTACTATACCCACGGAAATGCAATGGTCATGCACATATACATTCCTCTTGGGTTCGGTTTTTGGAACTACCAAAAATAATGTTTGAAAAATCACACGGATTTCCCCCTGTACTATTCATGTAACTTAGATATCTCATGAAAACAAAAAGTACAAGATTCTTATGCCAGTTAGCTTGTGAAAATATCTGGCAACAGTCTGTTTTTACTTCTTTGATAAACTATGTTGTCTTTTTGTTTTAATGGATGGGGATTAGTAAGACTTACCAAACAAACAGCAGCTGCCTCAGAAATAGTGACCCTTTTATTTACAAAACAAGAAATCAATGCTGAATAGAATATGGAAATCCTTGACAGACTAATAGAGAGCAAACCTCAAAGTGAATAGCTGTGAAAAGATGAGTTCCATGAGGGTTTGAGCTTGTGAGACACTTTGATACTTTCCATTTTAAGCACCTCGAAATTGAGATGCTTATGCCCAGTTTATCCAATTTTGTCTGAAAATCTTTAGTCGGCAACATTGTGTTCTTCCAGGACATTTTGCCTGTGTTTGGTCTGGAAACGATAATATTTATAATACTAAATCTTGAAATGTGGAGGTGCACCTAAATGGAAGTGAAAAGGTGAACCAGATACTTCCAAACCTAAAACAAAACCAGTGCAAAACCTGTGTAGTTTAGTAAATGCTTTCAGTAAATGTTCAAAGAGTAGGGGCAGGATACATGTTGAATAGTCTAAATAAATTTTTCGTATTTTTTGCCAAAATGAAAATTGGTGTTTTCAGACTAAAATTTTACTGTATATTAGACAAATAAAGAAAAGGGAAGGAGATAAAAAGAAACCCAGTTTAGGGCTGGCAGTGTACTTTATAACACGAGGCCCTGTTTTCAGGCCCTGATAGCAAAAACAAAATAAAAAACACCCTGTTTGGAATTTAACTTGCATTGGTAAAACAGAAAACACTTGAGATACAGAAGCTAGACATTTTCAAACACATGTCAGATCCTGTGCAGGGTTCCATCACATATGGTATCTGAATTAAGCCCCAGAAAATGAATTGCCAAATTTTGGTGCCCTTTCCAGTGTCCATGATTTGAATCAGCTTTTCTGCACCAACCTATGAGTGACCTGCTTTCTTAACCACTAAAGTCTGGTCTGAGCTCCTGAAATCAACATCTCAGTTCATTAATCCAGAAAACCTGTAATAGATACTAACACAGAGTTATCATTAGGTGATAAGCGAGTAACTTTATTTTCTTCCATCTTTCATAATAAGGAAGTTTTTGCTTCCCAGATAATTAAAGGTCGGTGATTTGTAAGTAGGTTTTCTTTGCCATTTGAAAAAGAGTTCTTTTCAGTTTCTCTTCCCTTAATAACTGGCTTAACACCTTTCCATAATAAAAAGGTCACATATGCTCTACACAAAGCACCCACAATAGCTGGCAGCCTCTCCCACTGCTATTAGCCCTTATTTAGCATTAAAGTGTTGAAGCATGCAGGGACAGGAGACAATGGCATGTTTCTAGGAGCACATCAGTATGAGAGCCAAGAAGAGAGGGTGCTGAAAGACAGGGTCTGCCTGGGAGACTGCCTGCCCCTGACGCCTGGGCCTGCAGAAGCAGGGAGACATGGAGATGGTTTAGGACTGGGGCTGCGAGGTTGGCTGGGAAAGGCAGGCAGATTCCGGGCTGAAGTTCAAAATTATAGCAGCCAGTGTGGCTTGTTTGCACCCTGCCATTGTTTTTAGAATCAATGTGTATGCACTGCAGTTAATTACAATGTTGGAATAGTCCCATTAATTTTTAAGGAATGTAGAATAAAAGCCCAAAATACAGTCCCTGAAATGTGTATCCACATTCTAACTTCCCAAGATTGCTATATGGTATTAGGCAGAACTATAAAAATTTGCCAATATTTGAGCATTTTTGACCCACAAAAAAGGCAACTTTACATGGCTCAGAAATAATAACCCTTATATTTTATAAAACAAGAAATCAATCCCGAGTAGAATATGGACGTCCTTGGCAGACTATCTATTAGCAAACTTCAAGGTCAATGCTCACAAATCACCAACCTTTAATTATCTGGAGCATGCAGGGACAGGAGAATGTTTATAAATAGAATAGTGTATCTTCTTTTGGACTTAAAAAATCAATCTAAGCCTGTGGGAGTCTTCAAACCCAGTGCATTTAAGTCTAAACTCCATGATTTCTGTGTTCTTCCTTTTCTGCAGTTCTTCTCTTTCTTCCCCATTTTCAGGGACATCAAGTGTTTCACACACACCTGGCCCCACAAGCCACATTGTGGGAAGATTTAACTCCTAACTTTGTATGAAATCAGGGGTGCAATTTCTGGTTAAGCCACTCAACTTCACACAGGAAATAACCCATGTTCTCTCGCCATGTCCTGTATATTGTGTCTCAACCAATTTTCGTCCTTGATCCTAAGAAAGACTGGGCCCAGGAAATTGCTCAGCTGTCAAAAAAACAATTACCTGTATCTTACTTGTGTCAAAACAAATCTGCTGTATTCTACAACATACTTTTAGCAGGTGGCAAGAGGGGAGTGTAGCTGAGTCAGGAGACTGTCATTAAAGCTGTCCAGCCTTGGTGCCTTTACGGGGTTTGGACTGTGTGTGAAGAGTCTTTTCTTGCTTTAAAATTTGCTTCTAAATCTTATATTTATGATTCATAACTGTTAGGCAGCCTAATGAGTCAACATAAAACTTGCTGTAATCTGCCAGAATTTGTCCCAAACCTTTAAAAGCACACACATATGAGCAAATGAGCCAAAATTATAGTACACTGTACATCTGCTGTACAAAAATTCCTACTATCACTATCTTTATATAAATGACTGCTCATCATGTAAGTAGGAGATAAACCACTTAATAATTTACAGTCCAATAAACTTTTGTCCAGTTCCAAAATAAAGTTGTTTTCTTTTCATTTGAAGGTTAACATACAGTAAACCTAATGAGAATAGTTGCCAGAAGGGAAAACAAAATTCTGTCATCAATGGCAGCTCTACCAATGTTAGATTAAGTGCAGGGCTGGTGAAGAATAAAGAAGTTCATATTAAGTTTAAGGCAAAATTCTCAGAAAAATAAATCCAAATGTCTGAATTGCAAATTTCCCAGGGCCCAAATTGAGTCTTGATCCTTCCGCTGATATCTCTGGAACTGGGAACAACTCAGTTTCTTCCTCCCTCCAGGTTTAAAAGCTGATGTTTAATCTGGATCACCTATGTCACAGTCATCAAGGTTTCCAAAGAATAAAGTGGAATTATATGGCATCTTAGATTCCTTCCAAAGGTGGTGTCACTGTTATTTTTTTCCTTAATTGGCTGATGTTGCCAAGTTCTCCCCCAAGGCATCATATTTATTCCAGCAAATTCTTATTTAGAAGACTCAGATTACAATAAGCCTGCACACTTTATCTGGATTGGCATATTTAATCACCATCCATTAATTTATGTTTTATTTAAAGTGATTCAATTGAAGGAGCATATCTAAAAGAACTACAACTAAATTTCTTAAAGGCTACACCAAATCTCATTGATAAAGAGTAAACATGTGCACGTGTGTACACAAGACAGACTGCAAATTTATACACAAAGGAAGGGAAGCAACTATATGAGAATTTGGAATGCCCTTCAGGACAAGAATATTGTTTGGGACAACTCTACTCCTTTTTTCTTTCAAACTCTATTCAACAATAAGTGCACCCCATGGTATCCACAAAGTGGCTGCTTCCTGAGGTAAGGCTTATGCCAGTGACTGGCCCATTTCCTGTCTCAGTAGCAGACTGGCAGAGTGTTACAAAGAGGAAGAAAAGTATACCTTGTCCTTTGTAGATTTAGAAAATGCACGTAAAAGTGATAAGAAGAGCCGAGAGTGAAGGGTGAAAGAATGGCAGAATCAACACAGAGGTGAGCAACTGTTCTTGAAAAGGAAAAGGGATGCCTGTGAAAAAGGAAGGAAAGAACCCTGAAGCACATAGTGGAAAGGGAGTGATAGAAGGAAAATCATGTAAACAGAAATGAGAAGCAAAAAGTGAATTTGGAAGGAAAGAAGTTGCATGTAGGGAAAGACTCATGAACGAAGAAAAATCTTTATCTCCAAACCTGCAAATTCAGTGGTTGTAATGAAACTTGAAATCACTGACAGCATGAAGCATTGGCTTAATTAAAGCAAGAGAAGGAGAAATACATAAAACTATTATTGTTCATTATCTCCTTAGAAAAGACTACAAGTTTAGGTCAATGGAGAGAAGACCAGAGCTGATATGTTTTGCTATGGATTTCAGTAATGAGGAAGTACAGGACCAAGATTCTGATATGGAGAGCTAGGCTTTAGGAAAGTGATTCAAGGGGTAGGCTGTGGGGGTAGAAGGAAGGACAGCTGCAAGGAGGGCAATGCAATGGAAGAGGAAGAGAAGGGCAGTGTTTGATATGTGGTATGCATGTGTTTGTGATGTACATGCACATATGTGCCTGCCCAACATGTGCAATACAACAAAGATTTGGGGTGATAGCATTTACCTACCCCACACAAGGCATTATTGTGCTTTAAGAATGCCCATAAGATAAATCTTATCCTTTCATCTGCCTCTACAAATGCCAGTTACATCCTTATGTCTGTTTATATTCTGAAAAGGCCTGCTTACTCCAGACCAATAGTCAACTTCTAGCAGTGCTATCATAATATCCTCTAAGGGCCGGTGAGATAGTTCAGCAGACTATCTGCCTGATTAAGCAAGTGAAGGGACTTGAATTTGATCACTGATACCTCATGCCACACCATCCCTGCTCTCAGGTGCACTGAGCAGACAAGTGAGTTGGGGCATGGTGCCACATGTTTGTGATCTCAGCACTGGAGTGGCTAGAAACAGGAGGATCATCATGAATCCAAGCTGGTAGTGAGACCCTGTATGAAGAAAACATAAGCTTAAAATAAAACATAACATCTTGCAGAAGTTGCTTTGAGCAGGTGGAGGTGTTTGTTGCTCTATCAGGAAAGCATCCTTTGTCTGGGTTAAGCAGCCCACAGTGAACTTCAAGTGAGCACTATCTTCACTGAGTATTTATGGAAACCTATGTATGGGCCTGTGGTACCATTTTTCGTATACTTCCATAGGTTACCTCTGTTGTATACTTATTCTCAATTTACAGATGAAAAAGTTAAGGGACATTAAAATAGGCTAGGTTACTTGCTTAGTTACCTGGGGTTAGGTTAACCTGCTTAGGTTCCCTGAGGCTTTGTCTTGTGCAGCATTCATGACTCCTTAACTCAGAACACTAAGTCTCTGTTTTAACAGACCATAGTGAATGCAGAGTTTTTAATTTGACTCTGAACATATTGACCTCATTCAAACTTCACAAAAACAAGGATAACCATTAAGAGTTTATTTCCATGTACAATGCTCCCTCTTACTGGTTCTCTTACAAGAACCAGTTGCCAGAGTGACCAACGAGCTCAAAGTACCACTGGTAAGTCAGAAATGCCAAGCACTGGCTGTTTGGACACCAGTGAGATAGAGCTGCATTTCTCTTAAGTGTTTCCAAGAAGACAGATTGTTCAGAATGAAAATTCATGGGAACTAACTTAAGAGCTTGTCTTATTCATAAGAAGATTGAGAATGTCTGGAAGGCTACATTTACTGAATCTTCAAAATTTATCTTAATAGAATTCAGATCCTAAATAATTTTGAAATACACATCTCTAAAGTGTCCAGTTGCCAAAATCATCACAAATAGGCCTAGTATGTAGCTGTTAGAAAAGAATTTTGGCTGTTTTACAAATTCTACTGGGTTTTTGCATGGAAAATTTCTGTAGTTTGAAAAGATAACATTTAGATCATTTGATCAATTAAAAGAAGAAAGTAAAATAGTTATGTCCCCATGAGCCATTTTACCCTCTGCATATATTTTTCAGTATACTAAAAGGAAAAAAAATTCCTCTATATAAAATACATAAAAGATCGATCCTGCCCACACCCACCCAGCCCCTGAGACTGGCCTGAGACAGCACAGCCCACTCTACCATCTTCCTGGATCCCGTCCATGCTGCCCAGCCTGAGAGACCAGCCTGAGACAGCCGCTGACTCCAGTAGCCTCCTGGATACCGCTCCAAGATTTCCCAGTAAGTGGGAATTTGCACAACTCACAAGGCTTCCAAGATCAGTGAGTGTGTGGTGAGTCTGAGGGAGAGCCTTTGGCTTCTCCCCATTCGTGCTACCAAGATCCCTCCAAGCCAGTGACCAGCCTGAAACCTCAGGACCCACTCACCAGCACCTCCCCGGATCCCCTGCCCTAAAGCCCGCTGAGCGAGTGGGAATTTCCCCGACTCCTTGGGCATCAAAGTTCAGTGAGTGTAGAACTCCAGGCCCGCCTTGCTGGAGAGACATTTCCCAGGGATTACCTGTTACCCCCTGCGGCCCCAGACCCAGTGCAGCTCGGCCGGTGAGAGCTCCAGGCCCGCCGCACCAAAGAAACATTTCCCAGCAATTGCCGGTCCCAGCCCCCTGCCCCAGACCCAGTGCAGGTCGGCCTGGAGTGAGAACTCCAAGCCTGCCATGCCAGAGGGACATTTCGCAGCAATCCCAGGTCCCACCCACCACACAAAACCCAGTGCAGCCCACTCTGTGAGTGAGGGCTCCAGGCCCCCTGCACCAGAGGGACCTTTCCCAGCCTTCTCAGGTTCCAGACTGTAGACCTGGACCCAGCACATGCTGCCTGACCCAATACAGCCTACCTGGTGAAAAAGATCATCCACTATCCTTTTGAGAGCCCAGCAGATCCAGCAAAGCCCAGGCCCGCCCACCTAGAAAGCGACCTGCCTGACACAGCAGGGCTAACTCCAGCAATTTTCCGGATCCTCTCCCCAAAGCCAGCTAAGACGGAATATTTTCATTACTTGCTCTGCATCCCAGTTGGGTTCGTGCTCGCCTGGGGAACCAACAGAGGGGAAACACAGGAGCTGCAGCAAAAAAGAACAGAACAGCTAGATCCAGGATAGGCATACCAGGATAATCTCAAACTTAATAGACTGACACCCAAATCTCATAACAAGCTAAGGTTATAGCTGCACCAAAGCTTTACATCAAAGGTCAAAGGTCAGTGCTATACAAAATGACAAAGAGAAGGGGAAAAATGCAATCCCAGACCTCAAGTCCACCAGAAAGGGCAGAGGACACTAGCTCATCTGCAATGAATGAATTAACAGATACAGCAGCAAAGAAACAACAGCAGAAAGCTATAGAGGAAATAAAATGAGAAGTAATTCCCCAAATTAAAAAGAAATAATCTGAATACATAGTATCTGAAATAAAGATTGAATTCCAGAAACATTGGGTGGAAAAACTATACTCACACAGAACAAGTGCAGAGAGCACTATTCCAGCTGAAATGTATGAATTAACAGTGTCTGAAGCAAAGACACAACAGCAGAAAGGTCATGAGGAACACAAACCAGAAATAATTTCTGAAATCAAAAGACAATTCTTTGAAAAAGAAGAATTCATTGAAATCATAGCATCTGAAATACAGAAACAAGTCCAGAAATATACAGAGGAAACCCAACTTGGAAGAAACACTGCAGAAAAAGAATTAATAACTACTTCTAAAGAAGACATGGATAAAAAAATTGAGGAGATCAGAAATATGATGGATTCCTTGAATGAGCAATACAGAAAAGAAATAGAACACATGAAACAGAGTCAAAGAGATATAGAATTAAAATATCAATCATAAGTCTACAAAACCATTTGAAAGTGAAGACAGAGTTTCAGATCTTGAAGACACCGGTGCGGCTAGTGAAAAGATGAGAACAGATCTCTTAAAAACAATGAGAATCCAGGAAAAAATAATCCATCACCTGCAAGATAATGCAAGTATGAACAATGTGAAAATAATTGGTATCAACGAGAATGAAGGAGTCAAAATAAATGACATAAAAAGAATTTGGGGAGAAGTAATACCAGAAAACTTCCCAAATATGAGGAAACAATCCAACATTCAGGCCACTGAAGTATACAGAACACCAAATAACTTCAACCCAAGTAAAAACATGCCGAGACATACACTAGTCAAGATACCAGAAATCCAACACAAGAATAATATACTGAAAGCTGCTAGAGAGAAGAACCAGATCACATTCAAAGGAAAACCCATCAGAATTACAGCCAATGTCTCTACACAAATAATGAAGGCAAGGAGAACATGAAGCAGAGTTCTTCAAGTCCTACACGAAAACAAATTCCAAGCCAGAGTACTATACCCTGTAAAACTCTCTTTCAAGTTTGATGGAGAAGTGAAATACTTCCATGACAAAGAACAACTAAAGAATTTCATGATGACAAAGCCATTCCCTCACAGGCTGCTGAAAGATGTTCTATACAGAGATCACAATGACCAGAACTCCATGAATGACAATGGAAGGAACCCTCTAAACAAGACAGACAATTAAACACAGGATATAAAGGAGTAAACAATACCAGGTAAATATCATGACAAACATAAGTCAGCACATTTCATTTATAACCGTCAATGTAAATGGAGTCAATTCTCCAATTAAGAGAAATAGACTGGCACAGTGGATTAGGAAACTAAATCCAACAATATGCTGTATACAAGAAACACACTTAACTCAAAAGGACATTCATTGGCTCAAAGTCAAAGGATGAAAAACAATACTACATGCCCCAGCACCTCAGAAAAAAGCAGGAGTAGCAATTCCGTTCTCAGGCAGTCTCAACTTCAAACGAAGAATGATCAAATGACACAAAGAAGGGCACTATATATTGGTCAGGGGAATAATTCAAGACCAAGAAGTAACACTCATAAATATCTATGCACCAAACACAGGAGCACCCAACTATGTAAGACAAATCTTAATGGATGTGAAAAACTTAATGTCTAAGAACACAATCTTAGCAGGAGACCTTAACACACCTTTATCTCAAAAAGATAGATCAACCAGACAAAAAAATTAGCAATGAAGTAGCAGAACTGAACCAGAGCTTGGAACAAATGGACCTGGTGGACATATACAGAGTGTTCCACCCAACCACAGCTGAATACACATTTTTTTCAGCTGCACACGGGTCATTTTCCAAAATAGACCACATACTAGTCCAGAGGTCATGCCTAAGTATATGCAAGAAAATAGCATGCATGCTATATGACCACAATGCAATGAAATTGGAAATAAATGACAAAAGAAATCAGAGAAACCCACTAAATTCATAGAAACTAAACAACACCCTACTCAGCAATCAATGGGTTGCAGAGGAATTTCAACAAGAAATTCAACAATATCTATAATTTAATGAAAATTCAAGTACAACTTACCAGAACTCATGGGATGTGACGAAAGCAGTTCTTAGAGGGAAAATCATAGCTATGAATTCACACATTAGGAAAACAGAACAGGAACAAATTAGCACCCTAATGTTGCACCTCCAACAACTAGAAAAAGAAGAGCAAATGAAATCGAGAGCGCAAAGACAGGAAGAAATCATAAAGATTAGAGCAGAAATTAATTCAATTGAGATGAAGAACACAGTTAAAGAGTCCACAAATCAAAAAGGTTTTTTTAAAAAAACTAGATAAAATTGATAAGCCTCTAGCCAACCTCATCAAAAAGAGGCAAGAGAAAATTCAAATACATGCAATAAGGAACGAAAAGGGCGAAATCACCACAGACCCAGCGGAAATTCAGAAGATTATCAATAGTTTTTTTGAGAATCTTTGTGCTCATAGAATAGAAGACACAGAAGAAACGGACAGATTCCTTGAAAGGTACAAATTACCAAAACTGAATCAAGAAGATATAACAACTCTCAATAAGCCAATAACAGCCAACGAAATATAAAACGTAATAAAAAGCCTACTGACAAAGAAAAGTACAGGGCCTGATGGGTTCACAGCTGAATTCTACAACAAATTTATAGACGATATAATCCCCACACTCCACAAACTCTTCAATGAAGTTGAAAAGGAAAAAGTCCTCCCAAAATCATTTCTGGAGGCAAGTATAATACTCATTCCAAAACCAGGAAAAGACATAACCAAAAAGGAGAACTAGAGGCCAATCTCCCTCATGAACATAGATGCAAAAATACTCCATAAAATCCTGGCAAATAGGATACAACAAATCATCAAGAAGGTCATATACCATGAACAGGTAGGATTCATCCTAAGGATGCAAGGATAGTTCAATATTCGAAAGTCTATAAACGTAATACACTATATTATTAGACTGAAATCTAAAAACCACATGATCATCTCAACTGATGCAGAGAAAGCTTTTGACAAAGTCTAACACTCATTCACGTTCAAGGTCCTACAGAAAATTGGAATAGATGGTCTCTCTCTTAACTTGATAAAAGCAATCTATGACAACCCAAAAGCGCATAATCCTACCTGGGGAAAAACTGAAATCTTTTACTCGTAAATCAGGTACAAGACAAGGATGTCCTCTATCGCCCCTCCTATTCAATATAGTCTTGGAATCCTTAGCACCAACCATTAGAAAAGAGGGAGAAATGAGGGGAATAAGAATAGGTAAAGAAGAAGTTAAATTATCACTATTTGCAGACGATATGATACTTTACTTAGAAGACCCCTAAAATTCCACTTAGAAATTACTAGAACAGATAGGGAAATTCAGTAGCATAGCAGGATACAAAATCAACACTCAAAAGTCAATAGCTTTCCTCTACACAGATAACAAACACACTGAAAGGGAAACGATAGAAACAATACCTTTTACAATAGCACCGCGGAAAATGAAATACCTTGGTATTCACTTAATCAAGGAAGTCAAAGATCTTTTCACAGAAAATTACAACACCCTAAGAAAAAGTATTATAGAAGATTTCACAAAGTGGAAAGATATTCCATGCTCCTGGATAGGAAAAACCAACATCGTAAAGATGGCCATACTCCCAAAATTGCTGTACAGATTTAAAGCAATCCCTATCAAACTGCCATCAACATACCTCCCAGACCTAGAGAAATCATTCCTAAAATTTATTTGGAACTACAAACGACCTAGAATAGCAAAGGCAATCTTGGCCAATCAAGACAAGGCAGGAGGCATCACATTCACTGACTTGAAATTATACTACAAAGCCACTGTGATAAAATCAACATGGTATTGGCAACAAAATAGACCTGAGGATCAGTGGAATAGATTAGAAGATGCAGGGGCATCTACAATCACACTCAGCCATCTGATCTTCGACAAAGGGGCTAAACAAGCTCACAGGAAGAAAGATAGCCTCTTTAACAAATGGTGGTGGAAAACATGGCTTTCTACATGCTGAAAACTAAAACTTGACCCAGCTCTATCACCGTGCGCTAAGTTAAAGTCAACATGGATTAAAGATCTAAACATTAAAACAGAAACACTCAATATCCTAGAAGAGAAAGTAGGAGGAACTCTTGAAGACATAGGGGTAGGTAAAGAGTTCATGAACAAACATATATTCGCACGGGAAGCACTTGAAAGAATCAACAACTGGGATCAACTCTTCTTAAGGAGCTTCCACATGTCAAAAGAAATTGTCAACAGAGTGAAAAGACAACCCACAAATTTTGAAAAAATCCTAACTAATAAGCAATCAGACAGAGGTCTGCTGTCTAGAATATATAAAGAACTAAGATATAATAGGGCCCTCAAATTTAAGGACCCAATTCATAAATGGGCATCTGAGATGAATACACACTTCTCAGAGGACAAAATTAAAGAAGCAAATAAATATATGAAAAAATGCTCCACACCGCTAGTCATCCATGAAATGCAAATAAAAACAACACTGAGATACCATCTCACTCTAGAAAGAATGGCTATCATAAGGAAATCAACCAACAACAAATGTTAGAGGGGTTGTGGGGAAAAGGGAACACTTCTCCACTGCTGGTGGGAATGTAGACTGGTACAACCATTGTTGAGGTCAGTGTGGAGACTCCTTAAAATAGTAGGACTAGAAATCCCGTTCAAGCCAGCTATCCCCCTACTGGGAATTTTCTGAGAGGAACTGAAAACATTGTATCATAGTGATATATGTGTACCTATGTTTATAGCAGCACAATGTGTGATAGCAAAATCTTGGAAACAACCAAGATGTCTATCACATGAGGAATGGTTGAAAAAGATGTGGTATTTCTATATAATGGAGTATTTATTACTCAGCTATTAAGAATGATAAGCTCGAAGCATTTATATTGAAGTGGATGCTACTTGAACATATACTCATAAGTGAAATAAACCAGACACACATGTGTAAATATCGTATAGTCTCCCTAGTATAAGAAGCGAAAAGAAGAAGTGCAAATGGAAATGTACAACAACAACTAGAAACAATTGAGTCAGATAAGGCAAAGTGAATGGCATATGCTGCAGGATACTAATGAACTTTTCTTCTGGATGGTTAACAACCTAAGTTCACAGATCAAAATTGGAGAAATAGAAGAACCCCAAGGCCAGCCAACATTTTGGCCCTAGCCTTGCAAGATCAGTGAAGACTCAGGACATAGGAGAAACTGTACTGCAACATCATGAAACTCAGTGGAGCTTCAAATTTTCTAAACAAGGAGATTATGGTGCCACAGAGGAAAGAGATCGAAGTTCTATAGTGTGCCTGGGGAGAGTCACATGGAGAGAAAACTTTCTCTCAGGCTCACAGAGTGCAAACTGGTCAAGCATTGGCTGTGAGTGATCCACATAGATGACACAGACAAAGGATCTACACAATAAGGTACAAGATTACAAGATAAACCCTGAGGGGACTTCACTGACCTCATAAGAGACAAAAAGTTCATGTGTTGGTATATAGGTCTTGCTCTATCTCAGTCTTAACCATCCAGCAGAAAAATATAAAAATGAGGTATACACCGCGGGACCATAATAATAAGTTAAGCTGTAAATGGCTATGGTCTACAACTTCTTCAGACAACTCACTATTGTTGTGGAATGCTGGACTGTGTTAGATTGTGTCATCGAGTTCAGGCACCTAAATTAGTTGAATGACAATGGAGTGCCCACCTTTGACAGGTGTATACAAAGGAAGGGGTATAGAAAGGAAGAATCATGATATGTGTAGATGGACAGTACAGTTGGGATACATTACGCTGTGCTTCTATATAATTCTATGAGAGGCAAGATTTGTACTAATGGGGTTGGGAAGCATATCATATTGGCTTCTAGTACTATGGACAACCACTAGGAAAATAGCAAGGTGGAAAGTATTAATTATTGAATCTTTGATGTAAGTCAGGTATAAAAAATAAGATATGCAAACAGCTACACTCTCTTAATTTACTGATAAGAGACATGTGCTATAATAATGTGTCTAAGTATAATATCATGTATGCACCTTGTACAATACCAAAACATTGTGAAAACAGTTTGTAATGTATTAATTTATCAAATCCATCTTTTCAAGTTATCTTAAAACTGTCTCATTGATATTTGTATTTCAATAACATAAAAAATTAAAAAACAGTAACAATAGCAAAAAGAATCTGTATGCACGTTCTATGATACCAAAATATTATGAAAACAGTTTTCAGTGGATTAATTTATCAAATCCATCTTGTGAAGGTATCTTAAAACTTTCTCATTGATATTTGTACTTCAATAAAATAAAAATTAAAATTAAAAAAAAATGAAATACAGAAAATTTGACCACAGGATGAAGAGAAGGAAGAAGCAGGAAATTACAAAGATGAACAGGAGGATGGGCACCAAAGCTCAGTTGAAAGCTATAGCAGGAACTTAACAAAGAAACAAATTAAAAGAGGTAAAATCAGAAAAAATCTTCATAAGCATCAAGATTAACAAAGGTTAACAGAAATAGACATACACTGGTGGCATGGTGACCCCCACCATGTGATCAAGCAGACCCTTCATGAAGAAGCAGTGAAAAATTAAGCAAACTCATAATTGGTGAACAGGCCTCCTTTCTCAAAGGACTGAGGCACAGGAGAGTGGAGGTGAGGAATAGCCAAAAGACCTTATCGAGGATGAGACATCACCTGGAGGGCATGTGAAGAAGGGAGCAAACAGTGCCCATATCTGAGGACAGATATTCCTACATGCCATGCCCAGCTCACTTGAACCCATGCTCTACATCCTATACCTAACAGAGATCAGAGGGCTGACTGCATTGTCTACCTGACAACTGTAAGAAGCATTTGACCTGCCTTAGGTAGCAACCATAGTTTGGAGGAAATAGAGAAGTCTCTGGTACAAGAAGGGCTCTTCAAAAATCCATAAGCTCTAAAGCTAGGGATAGAAAATCATGACTGGATGAGCCCTAAGACTGTAGATCTTGAAGAGAAATGACATAAAATAATAATAACTATTATTACTCAATAATTCAATATTTTGATTCATTTATTATTTGGTTTTTCTATTTTGTTTTATTTCTATCTTTCTTTCATTGGATTTCTGGGGGATTTGAGATTTTTCTTCTTTTCCTCTTTCAATTTCTCTTTTTCCCTTATGACTTTTCACTCTCACTTTATCTACTGTTTTTGCACTGTTTATCTTTTTCCTTCCTTCTTTGTTCCTTCCAACCACTGTTCCCTATAAATTTTAATTTCTTTTTATTCCTTAATAGGATGTTTGATCTTACTCTTCTCTCCTTCTTTTTTTTTTTTTTTTTTTTTTTTTTTTTTT
>PVKA01031565.1:9336-26263 GCA_004027165.1 Ctenomys sociabilis | reverse complement strand
TTTTTTTGTCTTTTTGAGTAATTTGTAGGGTTGGTTTGGTGATCATGACTTTCTTCAGTTGTTCTTTGTTGTGAAAATATCTTATCTCTCCATTAAATTTGATAAATAGTTTTTCAGACCATAGCGATCTGGGTTGGAAGTTGTTTTCTTTCAGGACCTGAAATATCTGACATCAAGCTTTTTTTGATTTGATGGTTTGTGCGGAGAAATCTGCTGTGATTCTGATGGGCTTTCCATTATAGGTGATCTTGTTTTTTCTCTAAGAGCTTTTAATAGTCTGCCCTTTTTCTTAATTTCTTGGGTCCTAATTATTACATGTCTAGACATAATTTTTTTTAATATGGCTAATTGGAATTCTATATGCCTCACTCACTTATGTCAGATTCTTTGTTCATGGTTGATAAATTTTGTGCTCCTACTTCTCCAAATAGTCTTTTTATGTCATTTGTGTGAATTCCTACTGTTTTGTTGACACCTATTAATCTTAAATTGCTTTTCTTATAGCTGCTGAATTGTTATTTCCTAGTTCCTTGTTATTTTTAAGAGATATTTCCTTTCATGTTTACTGGCTACAATGCTGTCGTCAAGGTCTGAAAGTCTGTCTTCAGTTTCTTTCAAATAGGTTTTCCAGCTTTCAATGAAATACTTAATTGCCTGGATACGTCTTTGAATCTGTTTCATGCATTCCAATTCTTTCTTGTATTATTTATTCAACATCTCCATCATTCTTCTATTCTCTACTTTTTTAATCTATGCTTACTTTAGTTGTGGTGAGAAATTATTTCATGATTGTTGTCATTTCTCTTTTTACCTAAGAGATTATTTCTGATCTAATTACTTCTATAGCCTGATGTAGTTGTTTCTGTACTTTAGTTGCTATCATTTCAGAAATTTCAGGTGTGTCCCTTCCAAATTCTTGTATGGCCTTGTCTCCTAGGCTTGTTCTAGGTGGGCTGGAGGTCTGAAATTGCGTTTTGATCCTTTGTTTTGATATTTTTGAAGCTCCCAATGTTCACCCAGGCTCAGCAGTGATGGGAGGGGGCGGGGCATGGGTCAGCAAGGCTCGCAGGACAGAGGGCGGTCGTGGAGGGCTCGCCAACACTCCCACCGTATGGGGTTCGTGTGGCTTCTTCACTTCTCCTCAGTGAAGGAAGCAGCGATCACAGCTCAGGAAGGCTCTGAGGATGATCGGGAGACCCAAAGTTCCACAAGGCTCTCACAATGGTATGTGTGTGTGTGGAGGAAGGCAATGTAGGGCTCATCAAGGCTTCTGCAACCATTGGGGGTGTCTGGCCAAAGCTCAGCAAAGTTGCATAGATGGTGGTGAGGGTGGGGCAGGACTCACTGGGTCCCTGTAGCTTCCAGTATGTGCCTCCCGTCTGCGATGGTGGGATAGGCTACCACAGATCAGCAAAGCTCTGAATGAATGGATTTTAAGAATGAAATGATGCCAACATCATGTGTGATTAGATAAATGAAAATTATATCTTTGAGATACAGTTTTTTCATCTGTGGACTGATAAATATTAGTGTTAACTCAATGGATGAAACAGAAACAAGCACTTGATTTGGATTTATAAATTGATATTGACTATGCAGAGTTTGATTCATTTTCAAAATTAAAATATCTGTATTATTTGACATAGCAATTTCATGTCTAATCATTTGTTTTGGAGATTCATTAGCCTATTTGTGTGAAGTTATTTATTAAACCACCATTTGCAGTAGAAAAATACTGGAAACAACCAGTGTCCATTACCAGAGGATCAGAAGTCAACTGTAGTGTAATAGCATAAGGTGACACTACGGTCCTGTCAGAAGGAGTAAGAAGGACTGTAAGCATAAGCTCAGAAATTCTGCTAAGTAAGGTGTAGGCACAGGGGCCAGGGAGATGGCTCAGGGGAATAAGCGCTTGCCTGGCAAGCGCAAGGGTCTGCGTTCAAGCCCCGGTTTTGCCAAAAAAAAAAAAAAAAAAAAAGGTACAGAATAGAGTGGAGATTTATTTTCTATTGCACTTAAAAATATAGTGATGTGCAGGGGTGTGTGTGTGTGTGTGTGTGTATGTGTGTGTATGTGTCTGCAGGTCTTGTGAAAGTGTCCGGGAGGCAGGGTTGGCACAGCATGTGGTGCAGGGGACACAACCCCAGCCCGTGCACTTGCCTAAGCTGGCGTTTAGTCTGCTGAGCTATCTTGCCAGCCCTAGACTGTTTCAAAGGGTTTAAAGTAGGATACTTTACACACTTTATAAATTGTGTGAGACATAACACTCTTTTTTGTTTGTTTGTTTTTGGCAGAACCAGGGATTGAACTCAGGCCCTTGCCCTTGCCAGGAAAGCGCTTATTCCACTGAGCCATTTCCCAGGCCCCAAAACCCTTAAACTCTAAGTAGAAATATAACATTACACAGAATATAAAATATAAAGACAGAAATAGAAAAGGATTATGTATACTTCAAAGTCTGAAAATTATTAACAATGACCAAATATTTAGGTTTAAGTTTAGTTTCTGAGTATGAGAACCATATTCCTGTACAGCTTCCCAAACAGTAGGCAATATTTTTCAATTAACCACATGTAGTTTCATCTTCTACCAGACAATGCCTTTGGCCATCTCTGCTGTGACCACATCAACACGACTAACCATATTTTTGAACTTTGTGCCTTGTTTTCCTGTAAATGATGCCCTAATTCCCATTCTAGTGAACTGGTCAATGAATGGGACACTTCTCTCTAACCCAGAACCCTGCCCACTTTCACCAATCCCTTTTCCTTCATCCTGAGACTGATGCCCTCCACAACTCCTTTCTTCATCACCAAAGTAGTTTTGCTGCCAGATACCAACCTCTGAAATACTTGGCTGATGTTCTTGGATACCTGCTTGAAAGTTACCTGAAAAGCTTTCTACTTTTGAAGTTCAAGTACACCCATGTTCCAAGCTGGATTGTACTCTTATTGAGTTCTTCTTGAGGCTTTATTAGCTTTTTGTTCCTGCCCAGAGGAATTTACAAACTGATCTAGAGCTTTTTTGTTAACATGACTGTACTTCTTTAATTCCATGTTGCACTGTTCAAATTTTGAAACAACTATTTGAGGCTAATCGTTTGGTACTTTTCAAATGCTTACTGGGGAAGTGATCCAAGTTTTGAACTTTCCTCATGCATTCTTCTTCTACAAGAAGCAGGCTTTGTTGATTTGTCATCTTTTCCAGTTCTAATTAGCAGGTGTAGTGAACATAGGAAACATTTATTAAAAGAAAGGTAGAAGCTGCTTGAATAAAATAGAAGAAAAGCAGAAAGAACTGGTAGAAACAGAACCTAATTTAAACATTGTAAAAGAAAAAGAAGAGTAATGAATTTGTAGATTAGCTCAAACCACTCAAGAAAGAATGGATCTTAAGGCAAAGCAGGGTTGTAGCAGCCAGTTTACTTTCAAAGAAGACAGGGAGATATGGATTAAAAAGGATCTTACGTTGCTGGATCAGGCTATAAATGATAAAAGACAGATTGCAGCCATACAGAAGGATTTGGAAGCCAAGGAAGCAAATACAGAGAAAAATCTGCAGCAATATAAAAAACCGGATCAGGATCTTAATGAGGTCAAAGTTCAAGGAGAAGAACTGGACAGAAAGTATTATGAAGTAGAAAAATAGATTAAGAAAGATGAATTACAGTGAACGAAGTTACCTGTGGAGAGAGGAGAATGCAGAACAGCGAGCGCTCACTGCTAAAAGAGAAAATCTTTAAAAGAAGCAGCAACTTCTTAAAGCGGCACAAGAAAAATCTATTTTAAATGGGCTAGACAGCATAAAGAATGGCTAGACCACTTTCATCAAAAAGGAGTACACCAGCGTGTTCAAAATGCTGCCACAGCATTGTGATGGATAACTCTGAATATGAGCCAGCTTTTGCACATGTATGGAAGTTGCTCTTGGAAATGGGTTATTTTATCACATTGCTGACTGGGATGAAGTCAGCACAAAGAGCATCTTCATGGAAAGCTCAATTTTCTGCCTCTTAACAAATCAGATGTAAAGAACATGGCCTAGCCTGAAGCCAGTGATACGATCCCAGTGATTAGTAAATTGAAATATAATTCTAGATTTGACAAAGCTTTCAAACATGTGTTTGCAAAGACACGCATTTGCCCTACCATGGAATTTTCAGCCCAACTGGCCTGTGCTTTCACTGCAGACTACATTACTTTAAAAGGTGATCAAGTCAGTTGTCGGGGTGCTCTTAGTGAAGGTGATTATGACATCAGAAAGTCTCAACTTGAATTACAGAAAAATGTTAGAAAAGTAATAAAAGAACTTGGGGAGCTTGAAATAAAGCCCAATGAAAATCTGAAACAGAAATATTGAAAGGCTTAGTAATGAAATTGATTAGCTGCTGAACCAGTACAGCTGAATGAGACCCTGCAGAGGAAGCTTAAAGCATCCAGAGATGGCAGGGTACCAGAAATGACGATGCAGAAAGAGGGGGCAGCAGGATGCTTCTATGCCTAAATTAACATAACTTAAAAGTTTGGAAGCAAGTTTTCATGCTATGGAGTCCAGCAGAGAATCACTGAAAGAACTGGCAAATGATTTGCTCTCTCGAGTTAGTCTGGAAGATCAGAAAAGAGTAGATGCACTGAATGGTGACATGTCAACTACAGCAGGAAAACAGACAGTTGCTACGTGAAAGAATTAAATTGGAAGATACTACTGCTCAAGTAGACACTACCTCGATGAGAGTCTGAGAAAATGCTTGGACCAAGTAAAATGAACTGAATGAAGAGAGACAGAAGACAGAAGGGGGTACTGTTCTCACTGTCACAGGATCAATTTAAGGTCATTAATAAAAGAGTAAAAGATACTATGGAATGATCAGAAAATTTGGGCAATTCCATTGATAAAATAGGAGTTAGGATTAAGGAGCTTAAGAGCATGGAGCACCGGAAAAATAAACATGGATACTATACAGCATGATATAAATTGAGCTTCTGATTGTAGCAGCCTATTAAAAGCAATTATTAAGATCACCAGTCCCCATCATTTGGCCAAAGCCAACAGTTCTTTGTCTCTGCTTCACTTAATCATTGTGTAATCTTTGACATAACTGACAGGAGTTTTTGTTTTCCCAATCCTGGGATCTTCATACTGAATTATAACCCTTTTTTTTTTTTTAATTTAGAGACACAGTCTTACTAAGTCCCTAACTCACCCAGCCTGGGTTTGAACTTGAGACCCTCCTGCCTCAGCCTCTCAGAAGGTTGGGATTACCTGATGTCCCAAGTCCAGATTCTTTGCTGGGTTTTATGAAACCACACTTATGTGGATTTCTTCCTATCTGAATGGCTTTCCTTCTTGGGGTATTTTAATTATCTTGTGGGATTTTTTTAGTACCCATACTTATGTAGTGTTTCTCCACAGTAGAATAAAAGCTTCTGAGTACATGGAAACTGTCTTGCTCAGTGTTCTCTCCCTGAGATTTACAGCAGTCACTGGTACCACAGCTTCTGAAGTAAGATGCTGGAAGCTTAAGAAAAATAAGAGGATGGAGACTTTTTCTACACACCTAAGTTTTGCGCACTGTGTATGTGTAAGCTATTAATACAATAATCACAGAACATTTCACAATCATTGGATTTTGTAATATGGAAAGCTGAAGAATCTTGAAAGGCAGTTTATTCTCCTCTGCCTGTTGAAGAGCCATACCAAACTGCCCTCATATTGTTTTTTTCAGGAAGAAAAATGAAAATAGGTGGGAAGAGTCATTTGTAGGTCACCTTGAGAGTTAATGTTGTTTCTCTACATCTCAATCCTAGAAAGTTGTCTTTTCAGAAATTAGCCGGAGCCATTCATGAGTCTCTGAGAGTGTTTCACATAGGAAGACTGGCATTTTTTTTCTTCCACCCTATAGTTCTGGAAACACAAGTAATTCCTCGACACTGACTGTCCTTGGAAACTGGAAACCAAATCAGGTTTATTAAACCTGGCTCTGGATGCAAACTTGTCTCCTATAATTAAGCAGCTGATAGCTTTGCAGGGAACGAAGGTGATTCAGGCTCAGGAGTCCAGGAGAGACTCAGAAGGGCATGTGCAGCCACTGCAGAAGTGTCAGCCCTGACCTCTTGTGGGCCTGGCAAAGGGTGGGAGCCAGCACTGAGGAAAAGAGATCATAAATCGGGGGAACATATTGAGGCACTCCTCAGGGTTCTTGTCACAAGTTATTTTTCTTCCTCTGGGACCCACTGTTCTGGGGACAACCCTGGAGAGTTTGTGTTCTAATGTTTGCCAAGACTGAAGCTCAAAGCCCCAGACTTACATAATGCTACTCAGTGATGAAGGAAAGTTCTTTTTTAAAACCAGAATTCACATTTCTTCTTAGATTAACATATATTCATTCTTGTGCATTATTTTTATTTATTTATTTTACATATTTCTAAGCTACAGTTAGGAAAAGCTATTCATTCCTAAGGTTTGAGGGCTTTGACATGAATTGACACAGTGAAAAGAAAATAAATAACATTTATGAAATGCCTCTACATGCCTGACACAATTGGGATTCTGGCATAAATTTGAGGAAAAAAATAGCAGTGATCAATGTACATCGTATGGGATGCAAGGGGCAGATAGTCATTGTTCTTAAAAGAGTGTAGAAGACAATGGATTGGCATAGAATGAAAATATATGATCAGCAGCATGTAGATTTCCTGATTCTGATGTCCAATGCTGTCTTCTAATAACCATGAAGTCCCAAACAACTAAGTCAAGGATAAGTAAAAATCTAGGTTCCCTTTTATCTAGGGTAGGATGGAGATGAGGTTTAGAAGTATTCATGAGGTAGAAACATGTTAAGACCCCTGCCCTACCTTGGACCCTTACATCAGGGAACCAAAGCGTGGTCTTGTGCATCTTCATTCTCAGCCTCCTTTGGAGTCTGTGAAGTCAATAGCTCTCTGCTTGATTACATCTGGGATTTGCTCCCATCAAAGGTGGTTTTCAAATGAACTTTAAAAAATTGGGTTATAACCCAGACATGGTAGTTCATGGTTGTAATCTCAGCACTCTGGGAGCCTCAGGCAGGAGGATCACAAGTTTGAGCCTAGCTCGGGCAACTTAGCTGTTTAGTGAGAATCTGTTTCATAAAAATATATATATATATATATATATATATATATATATATATATATATATATATATATGGGCTGCTGATATGCAGACTGCATTCAGTCCCCAATATCAAAGCAAACAAACAAACACACACCAAGAAACTGAGTTATAAATTCATATGTCATACTATTCACCCTTTTAACCTATACAATTAAGGGTGTTCTAGTTTTGTCTTTTTTGAGACAGTTTCACTATATAGTTCCGGCTGGACTTGAACTGACTTTGTAGCCCAGGCTGGCCATGAACTCACAGAGATCCTCCTGTCTTAGCCTCCCAAATGCTGGGATTACAGGGGTGCACCATCATGCTCAGCTTCATTTTTTATTTATTCCTGGAAGCCATCATTGTGACCTCTAGAGGGTCACTACTATCTCGTTCCAGGACAGAATACATCCTAAAGAGAAACTGTACCATAGCAGTTCTCCTTTCCCACAACTGCAGGCAATCTTAATCCTTGTATTTCTATGGATTTGCTCATTGAGGATATTTTATAATTGTCTGTGGTTGGTTTCCCCCTATATGATATTGTTTTGTGAGTGAGTACTTCATTCATTGTATGTCTGAATAATGTTCCACTGTATGCTTGTAGTGCATTTTATTTATTCAGTGGGTACCGTGAGTCATTTGGGTTATTTCCATTTTTTGGCTATTATGAATAAAGCTTCTATGAACATCCAAGTAAAGCTTTTTGTAAGGACATAATATTTCATTTCTTTTAAGTACATATTAGAAAGAGAATTACTGGATCATGTGGTGATTCTGTGTTTAACTAGACTATATTCTAAAGTGATACCTTATTGTCATTCCCACCAGTGATGTGTGAGGTTACAGTTTGGTATACCTTCACAAACACTCAGAGTCTGTCTCTTTATTGTAGTCATGGTGATAAGTGTGAAGTGTTATACCATGGTTTCCTTCAAATTTCCCTGATAGCTAATATGCAGCATCTTCTCATGTGTTTAATGGTCATTTTGTTTATCTTCTTCATATAAACATCTATGCAGATCCTCTGTCCATTTTTAAATTGGACTGTTTATTTTTTACTCATTGATTTGTAAGAGTTCTGTGTGTATTTTAGATATAATTTTCTTATCTATATTATTTGCAAAAATTCTGCATGACTGTCTTTTCACTTTCTTCAAAGGATGGTATCCTTTGAAGCACATGCACAAGTTATTAATTCAGATGAAGTCCAATTTACCTAGTTTTATTCTACTGAGTCATCTCCCCAGCCCCCAATTTACCTAGTTTTAAAAATACTGTTCATTGGATTAAAGTGACTGCTTAGGCAGACACAGCAGCAGGGGTTTGATCTTGGGCATGCCATGCCGGCCCCACCCCCAGGGTGTGCTGAGGTGGCTACTGAGATTGAGTGTGGTGTGGTGGTGCACACCTGTAATCCCAGCTCTCGGAAGGCTGAACAGAGGCAGACCACAGTGAGTCTGATCTAAGTAGTGAGACCCTGTAGACCCTGTCCTAAAATACAATGCATATATATATATATATATTTTTAAGAAATAATTGCTAAACCCAGACATAAAGATTTATGTCTATATTTTCAAAGAATTCTACTGTTTCAGCTTTTGAATCAGGTTTTTAACCCATTTTTTTCCTTGTCTTTTTGAAACAGGGTCGCGCGATGCACTTCAAGCTGGCCTTAAGTTCACTGTAGTTCAGACTGGTCTCGAACTCACAATCCTCCTGCCTCAACCTCTCGAGTGCTGGGATTACAGGCCTGCGCCATCACATCCAGCTTTTAACCCATTTTGAATGTACGTAGCTTATGGCAGAGAGCAACGTCATTCTTTTGCATACACTGTCCGTGTGCTCCTGTACTATTCGTTGAGATGACGATATTTTCCAAATGAGTTATCTTGGCACCCTTGTTAAAAATCACGTGACTAAATATATGTGGTTATTTTTATACCATCCATTCTGAAATGTATATCCTTTTAGAAATACCACAGAGTCTGGATTATTGTACATTTATAGTGAGTTTTAATATATGAATGTGTGAATATCTTGTTTTTCCCAAGATTTGTTTTTGTTTTTCTCCTTTGAGGACCTTGTCTATATTTTAGGATCAGCTTTTCAATTTTTATTTTAAAAACTAGGATTGTAATAAGCATCGCTTTGGATGTATAGATCAATCCATGGAGTATTGACTTTTTACCCTGCAATGCTGGGGATCGAACCCAGGGTCTTGTATGTGCTGAGCAAGTAGTTTGAGTCACACCCACAGCCCAGTATGGACAGCATAACAATATTGTCTTCCAATACATGGGCATAGAATGTCTTTAATTTATGTGATTATTCTTTATCCTTCCCAGCAACCTATATATCTATATATCTCCTTTTGTTACATTTATTTTTAGGTGTTTTATTCTTATTGATGCTAATACAAATGAGAATTGTATTAATTGTATTCTTAAATTCGTTCTTTTTTTGTTCCAGAACCAAGGATTGAACTCAGGTCCTTGCGCTTGCCAGGCAAGCGCTTATTCTACTGAGCTTTCTCCCTGACCCCCCCCCCTTTTTTCTGCTTAAATTCATTTTTTAGGTTATTCCTTCCTAGTGCATATGAATACAATTGTTTTTTGTATACAGGTCTTAAATCTTTGACCTTGCTGAAATTTTTTTTTTAGGTCTAAAATGGGGTGTGTGTGTGTGTGTGTTCATTTATATAAGACCTGAAAATAGAGATAGATTTGCTTTCTACTTTTCAATCTGAATGCTATTTATTTTAGTTGTCTAATTTTCCTGAATAGAACTTCTAGTACACTATTGAATATCATGAAATGGTATACGCCTTTTTTTCCCCTGATTTATGGGACGAGATTTCAGTCTTTTGAAGTATGATACTTTATGTTTTCATCAGTGACCTTCACCAGTTGATAGAGTTCCTTTCTGTTCCTAGTTTGCTGAGTGTTTTTATAATGAAAAATATTAGATATTTGTCAAGTGCTTTTTTCTATCTCTGTTAAGATGATTGTCTTTTGAAATTTTCTTGAAGTTGTTTCTTAGTGGTTTCTGTAGAGATTACAAGTAACACCTGAAACCACTATAGTTTATATTAATACCAATTTAATAGCGGTAGTGTAATGGTTAATTTTATGTGTCAACCTAACTAAGATATAAAGTACTGCACCCAGGTATTTATAAAACATTATTCTGGATATTGCTGTGAAATTATTTTGGATGACATTAACCTTTTTTATCAGTAGACAGAGTAAAACTGCCCTCCCTAATTGGATGGGTCTCATTCAATTAACTGAAAGTCAGAATAAACCAAAAGGCTCTTTTCCAAGTAAGAAAGAATTCCTTTTGTGGGACAACAGTGGCATTTTCTTGCCTTTGGATTTGAACTGAAACGTCATTCCTCCCTGGTTCCCAGGCTTCCTGGCACTGAGACTGGAACCACCCCATCAACTCTTCTGATCTCAAGCCTCTGGGCTCAGACCGGGGCCGTACAATTGGCTCTTCCAGGTCCTCAATTTGCCAACTCACCTTGCGGATCTTGCAACTTGTCAGTCTCTGCTGTGGTTTGAATGTCGGCTCTGAAACTCAGGCTGAAATTTTTCACTGAGAAGTGTGACTTTTCAGAAGCGATGAAGTCACGGGGGTGGAGCCCTCATGGATGAATCGGTGCTGTGAGTGCAGAAGAGGCTTCGCTGACACAGGCCGTCTCACGTACACCTTCTTGTGCTCCTGCCCCCCCTTTCCAACAAGTGCTCACTTGCCCTTTTGCTGTAGGATGTTGAAAGGGAAAAACTGAACAAGATAAACCGTTCATTTTGAAAATCTGTTCTTTTGAAACTGCCTCGCTCTACAACTGCTTCATGGTTCTGTAATCACTTTCTTGAACCCTGTAACTGCAAGTGTGTAGCCGAACACACAGGGTGACTGGCTGTACCACTGTACCAAGCTTCATAAATTGATGATCATGAATCTACCCCGTAACTGATGATCTCACCTGCTAGCTGACCAGAAGAGCTGCCAGGCTGTGCTGTTTCACCTTTGTACCTCCTGCTTGTGCATCATATAGAAGCCCTGGACCACTAGAGATCAGGGCTGATACTCTGGGAATGATCCCCATCAGAGCCCATCAAGGTAAATAAATCTGCCTCCAAAGCCTGTGTGTCCTCTGGTGTTTCTGCCTGCCATTGAAATGATGGAGCAAGAAGGTCTTTTCCAGATGTGACCTTGATCTTAGACTTCCCAGTCACCAAAACATTGAGCCAAATAAACTTCTATTGTCTATAACTTATTCAAGCCTGTGGTATTTTGTGAGACAGTGGAAGATAGTGGAAGATAGAAAATTGGCACAAAATTATTTTTTGAGGGAGGTAAGGGTACTGTTGCTATTAATAAGTACTTGAAAACGTGGCTGCAGCTTTGGATTTGCATAATAGAAACTGAGAGAAATTGGAGGTCCAGACTTAAAAAGGACTGGATTGCCATAAGGGGGCGCTAAGGGCGATTCTAGTGAGGGCTCAGAAGAGGTGAGCTCTGTGGAACGTCTCAGTCTTCTTAAGATTAATTATGTGATCACGGACACAATGGTGGTTAGTAAAGGCCATTCTGTTGTGGTCTCAGACAGATAAAGGAACAAGGTATTGTAAACTAGAGTAAATGCTACCCTGGTGACATTACCAGAATGCTGGGGTCATGTGCCATGTGACAAAGAATAAAACCATACATGAAGAAGGTGAGGTGCAAGTAAATTTATTTTAAAAATGTAATGGCAAGAAAGTAAAAGACATAAAGGCGAGGAAATAAAGCTCTCTAGCTGGGAGGGGGCTCTGAGCAGGATACCCACAAAGGCTCTTTATCTAGGGATTTTTAAGGGATTTTCCAGAGAGCTCAGGTGTTTTGATAACAATATAATCTCTAACCTACAGGAGACTATATGTTTTAGGGTCTAATCTATGTCGTGTTTGTGCAGTGTTCCTCTAGGGCCCATGCTCCCTTAAGCCAGTGGCCTTCCTAATCGTGCTCTCGGGAGGTCCCAGACAGCTGAGGGACACCTGGTAGTTATTTGTGTAAGGTTCCTGGAAGGTTGTGCCTCAGCACACTCCATTTTGGGCCTCCGAACTTCATTTTTTGGCTGCTGGCCTTTGTGCCTAATAGAACCCTAAATCCTGTCTCACTAATTCCTGTTACTGTAATACGGTTGCAAAGAACATAGATGTTAGGGAATGCAGAACCTAAGAGTAATTAACTAGGACATTTGAAGAAATTTCTAGGCATAGATACATAAATAAATAAAAGAGTTTCATGGATAGTTTTAACTGAATACAGTAAAATGAAAAAAGAGGGCAATGATTTAATTATAATAAAAAGGAAAGAAGAATGAGAAAGTGAATTTGCAACCTGGCCACATAGAGAGCACAGAGGCATCTTGAAGTGAAGAAACAAGTAAGTGGCCAAGTTACTATTCACAAAGGAGAATGTCCTGGATACAAGAGAGTCATTCATGGAGACAATGAGGTATTTCAAAAATCTTCCAATTGCCCCTCTCATCATAGACCAGCACATGCCACGGGAACACAGCTTCCAGAGGTTCTCTCAGGACCTCAGCCTTTGCTGCTTCATTCCACCTTGGGACTCTGCTCCCCGACTTCCAGGGCAGTGCTGCTCAGCTGGCCCCGCTGTGACTCATGAAGGCTCAGGTGCAACTCGCTCTGCCACCGTGGAAGGTACAGCCCATAAGCTGTCTCACCATCCACATGACATCAATTCCCAAGGCTTGAACTCTGCAAGTGCACAGAACACGAGAACTACTGGCTCAACGCAGCCTCTGTCTAGATTTCAGACAATATTGGGTGGCTAGGCAATCCAGACAGAGATTTGTGGCAGGGGTGGAACCGCGTCAAACGTCTAGGCTAGTGCAATGTCTGGTGGAACTGTGGTAATGGGCAGCCTCTAAAATCTCAGGCCTGTGAGGTCACTAGTGTGGCGCTCCAGCCAGGGAACACTGCAGACACAGCACTCCAACCTGCAAGAGCTTCTTGGGGGATGAAGTCATCAAAGCCATAGAAGTGAAGCGACTTGAGGTTCTGAGGTCTCCATCCACACTTGAGTGTTCCCAGAATGAAAGACAGGTCAATAGAGGTAATTCTCCAGGCTTAAGAATAAACTGCTGAGGGAAGTACTTCAAAGAACTCACAACTGGGAGCTCATCTTATTAAAAAGAAATCACCAGCAGAGTGAAAAGAAAACTCAAGAATGGTTAAAAAAAAATTTAGCAAACTGTCCCTTAGACAAAGGACTTCTATCTAAAACATATAAAGAACTGAAAAAAATCAGGCCCCTAAAACTGAAAGACCCGATCCACAAATGGGCATCTGAGATGAATACATGCTTTTCAGATGAAGAAATATAAATGGCAAGTGAATAGATAAAAAAGTACAACATCATTAGTCATTCACAAAATGCGAATTAAAACAACACTGAGATTCTCCCTCATCCCAGAAAGAATGGCTTACATCAAAAAGTCAACCAATAGCAAATGCTGGAGGGAGCGTGGGGAAACAGGAACCCTTCTCCACTGTTAGGAGGAATGTAGACTAGTACAACCACTGTGGAAATCAGTGTGGAGATTCTTCAAAAAGCTAGGACTGGAGGTCCCATTTAACCCAGCTATTCCCCTCCTGGGTATTTTCCCAAAAGAAATGAAAACATCATACCACAGTGATATATGTGCACCCAAGTTTACAGCAGCACAATTTGTTACATTAAATCTTGGAAACAACCCAAATGCCCATCAGCTGAAGAATGGATAAAAAAGATACAATATTTTTACATAATGGAATATTATTCAGCTATAAAGAAAAATAAACTGGAGACTCTTGTAGATAAATGGATGCAACTAGAGACCATACTCACAAGTGAAATAAATTAGACTTGCATGTGTACGCATTGTACTGTCTCTTTAGTGTAAGAACCTGAAAGAGTGAATAAGATCCAAAATACGCAGTAGATACTGTGAAAGGGTAAAGATACTCAAAAGAAAAGAACAACTGGGATGGGGAAAAGGAGAAAAGAAGAAAGGGAAAAGAAAAGAATACATATAATTATATATGCAAGATAATTAAGATAATTATACCACTAATTTCTGTTCGTTGAAAAGAACAGTTTGTGCTTATATTGTTTGATCTATTTTGCATGCCTACATGTTGTAATCTGAGCAAATTCTTTCAAGATAGTATGTAATATAACAACCATTTTTAATTTCCTACTATCTTGTTTTAAAATTCTGTATCATTGCTTTTATTGTTTTTTCCTCTGTATTTTACTCATTTATTTTTATGTATTTCATACAGGGTCTAGAGGGTCTCTCTACAGAGGTTGGACCCATAGTGACCCTCCTGTTTTCAGTCTCCCAAGCGTTGGGATTACAGGCATGCACCACCACACCTAGTTTCAGTTGCCATCTCAGTGCTCCCTAGGGGTAGGGCCAGCATGACATGCTGGGGATCAAGCCCCAGTCCCTGTGTCTGCCTAAACAGGTGTTTTAATCTGCTGAGCTATCAGGCCAGCCCTGTTTTTTTTTTTTTTTTCTCTTTTTTTTTTTTTGTCTTTTTGAGACAGGGTCTCACTACGCAGTTCAGGCTGGCCTTGAGCTCACTTTGTAGCTCAGGCTGGTCTCGAACTCGCAACAATCCTCCTGTCTCAGTCGCCCGAGTGCTGGGATTACAGGCATGCGCCACCACGCCCGGTTCCTTTTTTTTTTTCTCTTTAAAATAAAAAAGAATTAAGTGTTGAGTCTAGGACATTCCTAAAAAATTATATTTTATATTAGAGAAATGGAACAGCAATTCAACAAATTCAGTAAAGTTGCGAGATATAAAATCACACAAAAATCAGTGTACATCTATCTATATGCTAATAATGAAAAGAAATAGAAAATATTTAAAATAGCATCAAAAAGAATAGTGCACGAGGCAAGATAGCTCCGTGCTTAGGCAAGCGCAGGTATGGGGTTCGATCCCTTGCACCACAGGCAGCGCCAGTCCTGCCCTCAGGCTTACTGAGCCACTGAGACGGGGATGGGGGGTGGGGGGGTAGAGGGGTGGGGGGGTGGGGGGGGTCTTAGGCCCATTATCCCAGCCCCGGGGAGGCCACAAACAGAAGGATCACTACGAGTCCAAGCTGTGTAATGAGACCCTGTACCAAATACATTAAAATAAAATAATAAAACAAAACAAAATAAATTCAACAGCATTTTTCACAAAAATAGAAAAAAAAAGTCTAAAATTCATATGGAACCACAAAAGTCCCCCAATAGCTAAAGAAATCATGATAAAAAAGATTAAAGCTGGAGGTGTCACAGTTCCCAAATTTGAGTTACTGTAAAGCTACAGGAATCAGAATAGAGTGGTGTGGATACTCAGAGCGACAGGACCCTAAACAAAGCCTTACCTCTGCGGAAAACAGACTTTGACAAAGCTGCTAAGGCTGCATAAAGGAGGAGGGCAGTCTCTGTGGTAAGCAGTGCCGCAGTAACTGGATATCCACGTGGAAAAGCGCGAAGTTGGGCCTTTATCTTGCAGCACGCATAAAAGTAAACTCAAACGGATTATTATAAAACCTGAAACTGTAAAACTCCTTGAAGACACAGGAAGAAATAAGCTGGACACAGGTCTTTAGCAATAATTTTCTGAATACGACAACAAAAGCATAGGACATAAAAGGCAAAAATAGGCAAGCGAGGACTATGTTAAACTAAAAATCTTGAACAGGTCAAAGAAAACAATGATATGAAAAGCCGGTCTATGGAAAAAGAGGAAGTATGTACAAACTCTAAACTCTGTAAAGCATTAATATTCAACCCAGGTGAAGTGGCATGTGTCTGTAATCTTAGATACTCAAAAGGCTCAAACAGCTGGATGGCAAATTTAAGGCTAGCCTAGCAATGTAGTAAGACCCTGGTTAAAATACTATTTTCTTTGCACTACTGGGAAACGAAGCCAGTGCCTTTTCACTGAGCTGCATTCCCAGCCCTTCTTCCCTTTTTAATTTTGAGATATGGTTTTGGTAAATTGCCCAGGCTGGGCTAGAGCTCGTAGTCCTCCTGCTTCAGCCTTCCAAAGTTCTGGTATCACAGGTATGAACCACCACACCTGGTTTGAAATTTTAAACAAATTTAAAAAGGGCAGGGTGGTGGTCTCTGGGCTCAATCTCCAGTACTGAAAAAAAAAAAAAAAAAGTTCAAAACGTATAAGGAATACATACAACTCAATAACAAACAATAGTCTGATGAAAAAAATTAGGAAAAAGACGACCTGAACAGACATTCTTTTTAAAAAAAGGAAAGGGCCAGCCTGATAGCTCAGTGGACTAAAGTGCCTGCTTAGGCAGAGAGCAGCGGCTGGGGTTTGGTCTCCAGTGTGCCCCGCTGGCCTCGCCCACGGGGCCGTGCTTTGATTGAGACTGGGTGTGGTGGTGTGAGCCTGTAATCCCAGCACTTGGGAGGCTGAACATGGGAGAATCACAATGAGTCCGGTCTCCGTACTGAGACCGTGTCCTAAATACATAAACGAAAAAAAAGAAGAGGCAAATGGATAAAAATATATGAAAAAGCCGGGCGTGGTGGCGCACGCCTGTAATCCCAGCACTTGGGAGGCTGAGGCAGGAGGATTGTTGTGAGTTCGAGACCAGCCTGAGCTACAAAGTGAGCTTAAGGATAGCCTGAACTGCATAGTGAGACCCTGTCTCAAAAAGACAAAAAAAAAAAAAAAAAAAAAAAAAAAAAAAAAAAAAAAAACCA
>PVKA01031564.1:0-26161 GCA_004027165.1 Ctenomys sociabilis | reverse complement strand
CGTGCGGGGACATCTGCGGCGGGCGCTGCGACGAGGACCTGGGGAGGCTGTGCTGGACCAGGCTGTCTGGTTTCTGGGTTCGTTTCTTTTCTAGCCCTGAACACTTGAAGAAAGAGCTCGGTGCTTGACTGCGGGAGACATGAACTACGCACGGTTCCTTACTGCGACCAGCGCAGCCAGAAAAATTTCTCCCATCCGCGCCATGGGTGAGACGTCAGCGCCTCTGCTGCCTGCTGGAGCCTCCCCGGTTCCCCTGGGCTGCCTGCACTCTGCAACCTGGAGCTCACCGTGCAAGGGCTCTGTGGGCAGTGCCTGGACAGCCAGAGCCTTTGTTCTCAGAGCAGGAGGGGAAGGCAGCCTCAGAGCCCCTGCAACAGCAGGGGAAGGAGCAGCCAGAGGCCAGCTGGCTGCCTGGGAGGGAGGCAATGCTGAGAGGAGCTAGGGGGGCGCGTCCTGGGAGGGATGTAATGCTCAGAGGAGCTTCTTAGCTGGACAGAGGGGTGCTGGTGCTGGCGCCTGCAGGTGACATGGGGCTCGCTCTTGGAGAGCAAGTCAGGGGCCACACGCTTCCTGCAGCAGGGAGCTTCTGTCATTGTGGCCCCTTGTTCATTCCTGGCCCAGGGCCTTCTGGTCTTCTCCATTCTTCAGCGCTTCGCCAGTGAGAAGCGCAGAGAAAATTAACTCATACTTGTTTTAGACCAGGGTTCTGTCCTGGACAATTTGGGCAGTGTAATCAAGATACCATTAGTTGGTAATTTAGAAGCAACAGGAAATTATTTGTACAATTCTGGACAACAGGAAGTCCAACGTCAAAGCGCTGGCCCATTCCATGTTAGGGTGAGCACCGTTTGCAGAGATGGCCCCTGTGGCTGGGTCTTCACGTAGCTTAAATATTTAGAAATGGCTTCAACAGTATTCCTGGTCCTTTTTGCCTTGAACAAGATACTGGACCCGACCAGCCAGAAACAGTGCCAAAGTGAGAGGGCAAGCTAGCTCTGCAGAACAAATTGAGTGGAACAGGGAACAGAGAAGGTAAAAGCAAGAAGAAAGTACAGGTTGTACTTTTTCCCTGTACTCTGGGAAACCCTGGGAAGGCCATTGTGGAGCACAGGAAAGTGCTCCTGCTGGTATCTCTCGTGCAATCTGCTGCTGGAGGATCCTGTGAGAACTTCCACCCACTGGGTCCTGTGAATTATTTGGTGCTGTCCTAGGATTGATAACTGACAGGTCCAGCTCATTTCCCAGACAGCTGTGCCATGCCCTATCAGAAGGGAGTAACATGTGTCCTCACTTGACAGAAAGGGGCAAGGACACCCCCTGAGACCTCTTTAAAGCTCAGTAATCCCATTTGTGCAAGTATAATCTCTGTGACCTTATCACTCCTTAAAGACCCCATCTCCTCTTCCCATCACCAAGGGTATTAGGTTCCAGCCTATGAAGAGAGGTCAAAAATGCTCACACAATAGTCCATGCTGTCTCTAGAAATGAGCGTGCTTTATAGCTGACCATAGTGCATACTGAACTGTCTCTAAGTCTTCAATAACCATATTTCTATTCCATGGTTACTGTAGCTGACTTTGTGAACAACTCACCACAGTCATTCATCTCCTTGGGTCCTGGATGCCCTAATCCAGACATCTTCCCTTTTAAGAGTGCTACTATCACTTTAGAAAATGGAAATACCATCCAGATTGGAGGAGAGCTCATGCAGAGAGCACTTCAATATTCTCCATCATATGGGTGAGTTTTCAAAAACAGGATCATCTCATTGGCTCATTTTCACATCCCATTGATAAAGTGGCTTGTGTCCTTTTTAACAAAGTGTTTGAAGGTTGAGGAAAAGTTTCCTTTTTTTATGTATGTAGCACAGGGTCTACAGGGTCTCACTGTACAGATCAGACTCATAGTGATCCTCCTGTTTACAGTCTCCCAAGCACTGGGATTACAGGCATGCACTAATTCACCCAGTCTTAGTCACCTTCTCAGTGCACCCCAGGGACAGCACCATCATGGCATGCCAGAGACTGAACCCCAGGCCCTGACCACTGAGCTATCAGGCAAGCCTGAGGAAAAGTTTTGAAACACTAGTTAAGGGAAAAATGAACATGAAATATTTAACACTTCTCAGTGAAGTGTTTCCCAACTGAAATGACTAGGAAAGCTAGAGAATGTTCTGGAAGTACCATTTGAGCTGGGTATAAAAACCAAAAAGAGGGCGGGGGAGATAACCCAGTGGAATAAGAGCTTGCCTGGCAAGCGCAGGGTCCTGAGTTCAATCCCCAGTACAAAAAAAAAAAAAAAAAAAAAAAAAAAAAAAAAAAAAAAAAAAAAAAAAAAAAAAAAAAAAAAAAAAAAAAAAAAAAAAAAAAAACCTGAAAAGATGCTGAGTGAAGAAACATTGAATAAAAGGAAGATATGGGTGATGCCAGGTGAGTAATTTTAAGCTAGCTTGCCCTACACCCATTTTAATTGTCCTCTTTTAATTAAGAAACTATGCGCATGTATCTGACAGGTTCAGATGTCTAACTTCTTAAAGCAAGCTGCAACATACGTTAAAACTTTCCTTACCTGGTTTTCAAATGGTGATGCATAGTTTATGAAGTCTGAAAATTGTATTTTATTCAAACTTTTGTTACATGATTGAAGGGCACATTACAATATAGCATATAAGAATTAAAAGTAATACATAGATAGGGTTTTCTTACCATGATACTAAAAACCCACTGGGCCTGAACTTCTAGGCACCGTATAGGAATCTCCCTGAGGAAAGTAAAAGCTATAATATGTAGTGAATGCTCTAGGGCAAAAGAAAGAAATTATAAATTCAGGCTTTGAAATAAGAAAGATGTAGATTCAAATCTCAGTTCACTGTTTAATAAATGATTTTGTATTTCTTTCCAGATGATTGAAGTTAAATGAATTTCCTAACCACTAAATCTGTTGCCTTAGCTTCTAAATGAGAATATTGGTATTGGAGAAAGTATTTCAGAGTTTTCAACTGAATATGCGATGGGTTTGATCTAAAGCTACCATTTACTTCCTTCTACTGTCACAATGAGTTATCACTATAAACTTACAAATCCATCTATGGCTTTAGAATTCCAGAGCTTGTGTCCTGGCTCAAACGGCTCCAAATAAAATTGCACAATCCTCCCACCACACATTATGCACCTGCTCAAGGACAGCTGGATCTCTGTATCACGTCAGGCTGCCAGGATGGTCTTTGTAAGGTAAGACTGAAAGGAAAAGGTAGCCATGGAGCACGATCCAGTATGTTCCTAAGTACAGGCATCTCTCACTTAACCACAGGAGGATTGTATTTTGAACTTCAGTGATGGTCTTTCTTGTCCTCACATGAAATTATAAACAGGAAACTCAGAGACAAAGCATGGGAAGGGAAGGGATGAAAAAAATGAGCAATATGCCTGGGAGCCCTGACTGCACACACACACCAAGTAGAAATACTTTAACCTGTTTACATTTCCCCTCTACTTTACTTTATTAAGAAAAGACAGGCTTCAAAAAATTATATGCTCTTCATTGCATTTACCAGCATGATTTTTCTTAAATATGTGACCCTTGCAAATGGCTTAGAGCTGTGAATCACTAAATTAGGATTCCTATATATGAGAGCCTTGAAATTCTAAAAAAGCTTTGTAACACTGCTTAAGAACATTTGCCTCAGATTCAGGTCAACATTTGATTTCTACCTATAGTTACGATTTCAACATGATTTTTAGACTCTTTAAGGGAGATATCTTTCCACTCCTGAGTTGAAACAGATTCCTTTGCATGCCTATGGGTAGAGTCTCTCTGCTTACTACTGCTTCTATTTCATCCTTTTCTCAGCTGTATTTTCTAGATCTACAACATACATAGGTGTTCCTTGACTTACGGTGGGACTACTTTCTGATAAGTCCACCCTAAGTTGACAATAGCATTGAATGTACCTGCCCTACAAAAAATACTAATTTAGTGACACACTACACTCTAGAGTATCTGTTGTTTGCCTTCATGATTGCATGGCCTGGGAATTGCTGCTGCCGCCTAGCACTTTGTGGGACTACCATTCCATATATTGCAAGCTCTATAAAAGATCAGTGTTCAAAAAATCTAAGTACATGTAACATCATGTAACTCAGCTGTGCTCCAGAGTTTTTGATCAAGGAGATTTCGGGGCCACAGAAAAATGTGATCGATGATGTAGAGTGTGCCTAAGGAGAATCAATGGAGAGAAAACTTTCTCTCAGGCTTCCACAGAGAGCAAATTGGTCAAGCAATGGCCGTGACTCATCCACATGGCTGACACTGACAAGGGATCTACAAAGTGCTGTACAGGGTTACAGAATAAACCCTGAGGGTACCTGAGTGATCTTATCTGATACAAAGGTTACATTTCTTGTTATATAGGTCTTGCTTTAACTGGGTCTTAACCAGCAGAAAAGTATAAAAATGGAGGTATAAAGTAAAGCCATATTAATATAATGAGCTGTGAATGGCTCAGTTCAACAACTTCTGTGGATAGCCTACTTCTATTATGGACTGCTGATCTGTGTTAAATTGTTTTATTGTATATATATAATATATAAATAAATAAATAAATATAAGCTATCCCTGCTTTGAAAATCTGTAACATAAGTATTGTTGTATGTTAAAAAAAAAAAGAAATGACAATTTAAAATCTGTGATATATTTGAAAAGAGAAAATCTAAATACAGTTTCTCCCAAATCCATATAACATTCACACTAGCCTGAAGTGAACAAATCATATTGAGCCATTGTAAGTCACGGACCATCTGTATACATCTGCTCCCAACTTTTCTGGGTCAGTTTCTTTCCTCCTCTTCTCTGTTTGCCCTCTGCACTCTCCTCCCAGTGTGGCATCCGCCTCCCTGCTGGGCTCCTTGAACAGGAAACCTCCACTGGGGAGACCTCATGAGGGAAGATGTACTTCTGTGGACAGCCCACTGTGCCTCTGATCAGCCTCATCGGCTTGCTTATTTTTCTTCTCTTTTTCATGAATAATTAGTCCTGGAAAAAAGATTCTGTGTATTCAGTCCTCACACCTAAATCAAAATGACTCTTATCTTCGTTCATGTTAAATCAGAGTAGCTCTCTTTTGACTCTTTTCTATTTTGTGAAAACTCCACCAGATTTGCATAAATGAGGTGGAATTAAATTATTATAGAATTATGAATTACAATAAAAATGTCTTGGAAAACTTTCTATAAATTAAAGCAAAACTTTTCCTGTTTTTAGAATTTAATTAGGAAAAGTAAAAGGATTGGCTACCCTCTTTCTCTTTGAAATGTTTGCGATTCTAGGGACTGATTTTTTTTTTTAATTGCCTCATTCAATAAAATGATTTTCTTAGAACAGGATTCTGTGAACTTTGTCCTGCATGGAATGAAATGGCCAAGACAGTTTTTTCTTTCTCGGTCACTACACAAGTCATATCAAAGAAAGGATATGGCATCTCTGGTCACATAGATCAGCAATACATACCATAGATGTGCTTGTTATAAGGACCTTAGCAGGAATCTGATTTAACATTTCTTCCACTTTGTTCTCTAAGACACATAATTTTAAGTTCGTATGCCTAGCTGTATCTTTTGATGAGAATATTCAACGCACACCCCCTCACTGACATGGAAATGTCCTAGTCAGGATTTATTTGGCCCCACTGGCAGCTTTCCTACCACCCTCCTGATTTCTTTAGTGGTAAAGTGTCCTGCAAGCCTGAGTCGTTTGGGAACTTTTCGGAGAAACAGTTTTACATAAAAATGTCAAAAGCTCCAGAAGAGAAAGATAAATTGAAAATCACAGGCCAAGGGGGAGAAAGTTGCCCTATTTTTAGTGTTGAAATGCAGATTGTTGCAATGATTAGAAGCAGGACTTGGAGCCCAAAGTGTGAAACGTCACTCAGACACGGATGACTTTGTGGTTCTGCACTTGAGTGAATGGCACGCCCTCTCCATCTATCGGGTTTGCTAGCCAGAGGCCTAGGGGCTCCTCTTCACTGCTCCTTCTCACTCCCCCAGAGTCCAGAATCGTGTCCTGTTGGTTTTCATTTCTTTCATTAATTTAAATGGTTCACATTTGATGTACATAATGATCACATTCATTATAGGGAGTTTATGTGTATACATAATATATCTTGATTCCTCTTTGTCCCATTCCCTTACCCTCGCTTTACCCCTTTCACTTCCTTTTCTTTAATTTTGTTTGGTTGTTACAGGGCCTCACTACACAGCTCGAACTCCTAAGGGATCCTCCTGTTTCAGCCTCCCCAGTGCTGGGATTACAGTGATGCACCACCATCCCCAGTCTTGGTGGCCAGCTTGTGCACCCAGGACAGGGCTGGCACAGGATGTGCTAACAAGGGTCGAACCCCAGTCCCTGTGCTTACCTAGACAGGTGCTGAGGCCACTGAACTATCTCTGCAGCCCTTTGCTTCCTTACTTACAAAAATTTTGTTTCCCATTTTCCTTTTCACATTTTTTTCTTTGCCTTTTCTTCCTTCCTTTCCCCATCACGCCTCCCTATTTCCCTTCCCATCTGAACATTTTCTTCCTATCTCACAATGTCTATCATATTTTTTGGTCCTTATGCACACCTCACACAAGAGAAGCCATGTGGTATTTACAAGTGTGTGTCCAAGTTATTTGCAGTGTGTGGTGTCTAGGTGCACCAATTTTCCCAGCAATAGTTCAAGTTCATCCTTTTGTGGCTGCATAGTATTCCACTGTATTTTAAAACTTCATTTTCATTGGTTGATGAGCATTTTTTTGCTATTTTTAAGAGCTAACTAGCTATTAAAAGCTGTGATGCTGTTAACATGGATGTGAATATATCTCTGTGGTGTGACACATTTCACTCTTTCAGGAAGATACCAAAGAGGGGAAGAGCTAGGTCACACGGAGCATCTAGTTTTAGGTTTTTGAGGAATCTCCATATTGATTTCCATAATCCTTGTACCAATTAACATTCCCAAAGGTTGGTATTTAAGAGTGTTATTTAGATTCTCACCTAGATTTGTACATAAAGTTTTATTGAAACTCAGCCACTCCCATTACTTTGATATTGGCTGTGGCTAATTTCTCACCTTAGAAGCAGAAGTGGGTAGTAGCAAACAGACAGAATAACCCACAAGGTGGTTACTTCTGGACCCTTTACAAAAAAATTTGCAAAACTAGTATTCTAGGGTCATGTGAGCTTAAATGAAATAATGGGGTTCTGAGAATGAAACAACACTCTGCAAGTTAATGTGTGTTTCTTCTGGTAGGCATTTGAAATGATAATTAATCCTGGAGATAATATCCTCCTAAACGAACCAGTTTATTCGGGAACACCTCAAGCTGTAAGTATACATTTTTGCAAAAAAAAAAAAATAACTTTTATAGTAAATAGAAGAAAACACTGAACCGTTGGAGTTATCTGTCCACTGAAAAATAAAATAGCAGTTTTCATCTTTAAACAAGAGAATCTTAAAAGAGATAAGTGCAGTATATGTTAATGAGCCCTCTGCTTCTTGCATTTCTCTTTTAAAATCCAACTGCAGCCATGTAAATAAAAGATCAACTTCATTGTTTCATGCCCTTGGGTTGATAGAAGCAAAGATTATTATTGGAATTATAGACTCTCCAGAGGAGTGATTACATCTCAGGGTAGGAGCTTTCTACCCAGCAGCCCCACCTGATTGCCTGGAGGTGAGCACTGCCCCTGGCTTCAGGTCCCCCAAAGTTATCCCCAGGCCTAATTCTAACTATTAAAAGAGGCTGTGTGACACTGTGTGACACATGACTATCATAGCTCAGTGCTTACACCAGGACACCGTGTGCCCCAAGATCTCTGCCGCTCACATCTGTGGCATCTTCGTTCCCCACCCCAAGTTCACAGGAGCAGCCCCTACACAGAACAGAGCCAAACTTGGAACAAAGGAAAAAGCGACTAACATAGCCCCAGCTGGATTGTTGAATCTGCTTGCAGACAAATATCCCTCCTACTCACAATTTATTGGCCAGAGAAAAAATATGGCCAAGCCAGACCCAAATGGAGCAAGGAAATACAATGCATAGCCCAGTGTGGATGTGCATACCTGTAATTCCTGTGCTCTGGGGGGGGTTGAAGCAGAAGGACTGCAAATTTGAGTCCTGTGTGTGCAGCTCAGTGATAGCTGTTGAAAAAAATAAAAGGAAAATAGGATTGGGACCTTGGGTTCAATTCCCTGTCTGAATTAAAATTAAAAATTAAAAAAGGAAGGAAGGAGAAAGAAGAAAGAGAGAGAGAGAGAGAGAGAGAGAGAGAGAGAGAGAGAGAGAGAGAGAGAAAGAGAAGGAAGGAAGGAAGGAAGGAAGGAAGGAAGGAAGGAAGGAAGGAAGAAAGAAAGAAAGAAAGAAAGAAAGAAAGAAAGAAAGAAAGAAAGAAAGAAAGAAAGAAAGAAAGAAGAAAGAGAAAGAAAGGAAAGAAAGAATGAAAGATAGATCATCCCAGACAACCTCAAAGACATCGTTTCCATGCAATCTACTCCAGGGAAACAATGGACATTGTCGGTCCTCTGGAGCTTAGAGCTCAGGGCAGAATTAAGTGTTTGAGGGTATAAATATTAACAGTGCTAGTTAGTATTTTTTTTAATTTCCCTTATGTTTTGTGTTTATGTCTGACTCCTAAACTTTTTCTTATTGTCCCTGTTCTTATTGTGTTTGTCCTTATTTTGGGTTTCAATTTTGTGTTGTTTCAATTCTTATTCTTGGTGCTCCTCAGCTGCGCCCCCTGGGCTGCAACATTATTAATGTTCCCAGCGATGAGTATGGGATCATTCCAGATGCCCTCAAAGAAATCCTTTCCAAATGGAAACCAGAAGATTCCAAGGACCCTTCCAAAAAAGCCCCCAAATTTCTCTATACTGTCCCCAACGGCAACAACCCCACTGGCCACTCACTGACCGGTGACCGCAAGAAGGAGATCTACAAGGTACTTCAAAAGAACACATTACGAGGTGGGGTTCCCATGGCTGCCCCATCCTTTAGATGAGTCCTGCTCGCTCTCCTACACCCCTCTTGCTTTCAAGGAAGATAAGTTTGAATGAAAGGAGCTCATCTCTGCTAAGGGCAGTAGGGATTTCTGTATAGTAAAATTTCTCTGTACTACTTTTGTTTTGGAGGATTTTTACTTTTCCAAAATTAAGTGGTAAACTTTATGAAATTGTCATTCAACCTCAAGTTTTATTTTCATTATATTTGTACTTTCCCCTTGTCTCTTCTGCTTTGCATTCCTTTTTATTTCACATTCTAAGGATTTTTGAAAAGCAAGAGGCATGTTCTTCATCTCTGAAATCACTATTATATACCTGTAAAACCGGGCTTTTCACCCTAAATTTTTTCACAAAGTATTAATTGAGCCACACAAAAATCTTTGCAAAGAAAAATGTCTTTTCCAAATTCTTTTTTCTGTACTGAAGCTGTGCTTCCTGCCCTTTTCCTATAAATGCCTTTTTAAAAATAAGTATCAAACTCATAATAAACTGTATAAGATGTAAGCATGTACAATAAAATTATAAGCAGGATTTCATCCATCAACCAATTCCTTTTACTTTGAATAAAATCCAAAATACCCTTTTACTGCCTCTTACGCTTTCCTGATGTTCTCCTGGGCTCCCTGCTCTGTTTACACACTCTCTGAGAGCCTTCTCCAGTCCCCAGTGCCCTGTTCCACACCGAGGAGCCCGCATGGCCCAGTACCGCCTCTTCCCTGAATGCAGGTAGGTCTTCAGCGTCCAACTTTATGCATCAGGTCGCCACGTGGATGGCTGACAGTATTTCAAACTCAGCATGGCCTGAACACAACACCTGGTTTCCCAGCACTTCCCCACATTGAATGCACAGCCTCTGCACAGTGCAACTCTATCAATGACCTTTATAAATTCTATAAATGCCCTTCATTTCTCTCATTCCCTGTTCTCCTTTCACTATGCACTGCAGATTTATCCAAATCCAACCATTTCCTCTCCCACCATATATGGCTCCATCATGTAAGTCACTCCCTGCCCCTACTACATGGCTGACACTTGCAGTGAAGGACCGGATTCTGTATCTATGCAGAACACACGATACAGGCATTTCCATCCTGAGATGGATGAAAATCCATCCCCTCTCTGCTGGAGACCACTCCCTGCGGGCACTCCGGGCCCTCTGGCCTTTCAACATGCTAAGTCTTTGCTCACCTTTGGAATCTTTCCTCTCACTCATCCTTCAGTTTGGGATCTTTTCCCCTGATATTTACACAACTTCCTTTTATCATTCTGTGCTTTCTCTTGTAAAGAAGGGCTTCTCAGCAAGTCCATGTGAATAAATATCATTACTCTTTATATAGTAAGATCTTGTGGGAGGTTCTGGCTAGAGTGTAAGTTCTTCTCCGTATGTTTTTCATTATCTGTGGGCTTACACACATTCTGTCCCTCTGGCGAAGATGTAAATTCCCTGAGGATGGAAGTCCTTAGTGCCTCCTTCTCTCTGGCATAAGAGACATCCATAGATTCTTGAATGATGAATGAGGAAGTACAAATAAATACATCCAAGTGATTTCTATTTTAGGTAGCTCCTATCAAATATATTTTTAACATTTTAGCTTGCAAGCAAATATGATTTCCTCATAATAGAAGATGATCCATACTACTTTCTCCAGTTCAACAAGGTAAGTGATCGTGTGGCCTTACTTTGCTATTAAGACCTCGATTGTAAATTATTACAATTTAGGTTGTAATAATCTGTATTTGAGATTAGTCAGATAGTGAGACAGACCGGAGAATTCATTATGACTTTGAAATTAAGTGAACTATTATAAATTTACTGCCACTTTTATTTTTAATTCAATTTTACCATAGAATTAGTAATTTTCATTTTTGGAATGGACTGCTCTCTCTAGAAATTGTTTAACTTCAGAATAGAAGCTAGCCCCTGAGCATGAGATCAGGTGCACAGAGGAAGTCAAGCTGATGGTTTTGAAGTCTACATCCTGGTCCACAGCTCCTTAGCAACCTGAGCAGGCTCTCTCTTGGTGTCCTCTTGAATCTTGTGATGGTGGCTGATGCAGGTGGTGGCTACGGAGGGCTGAGAAGCTGTGTTCAAGTGAAAGTAGATGCTCAGTTAATGCTGTTCATTTATGGACCCAGAGGAAAGCATTCTGGGCAGTAGCCAGAGTCACCCCTGCATCCTTTGTGCCTGGATCTTCCCTAAAATAATGGGCTTTTGGGGTCTCCCTCACTATGCACACATTCTACCTTCCATGAATACTGGATCCTAATGGGCAGTAGAGGTGGCACAGATTCCCTGGGGTTGTTTCACAAAATCCAGAAGTCTCTTTGTTCCCAGAGACGTAAGGAACACAACTGCATTCAGTCACCCATTTCTTCTCCTTTACCAAGAAAAAACAAAAATTCTTGATTTCTCAGTATTGTTTGACTGAACAAAATTTTGAACATCTTAATCAACATTCTTTAAAGAACTGACCCTCTCCAGTATGGTCCTGCCCACACTAGTTTTGCTTGAGGCCTTCCTCTAAGTCCATGAATCTTGAGCTTCAAACCCAGAAACAAAGTCTTTCTAAATACACAAAAAGAGTGTCCAGAGCAAATAAGGGAGGCCTTGTGTTTGACAAGGAATTTGTGAAGGCAGGCAGATGCTGGTAAAAGAATACACGTGTTAGGTTTTCCTTCCATGAGAAAATGTTGAGACAGATGTAGCACACCTTGGTGCTGTGTCCCAAAGCCATGCCTTCTCTGCTCTCTACAAAGCAGCCCTTCAAGTATCACAAACTAAGAGAACTTTCTTCCCCTTTAAGCCCAGGGAACCAACATTTCTCTCCATGGATGTGGATGGCCGCGTCATCAGAGCTGATTCCTTTTCAAAAGTCCTCTCCTCAGGGTAAGGTCCATGTCGCTAGCTTGAGGCTCTTCTCAGAATATTTTATTCCTAACAATTCTCATTTAAGAAGCTTGAAGCTGAGCATAGTAGTATATGGCTATAATCCCAGCACTCTGACAGGCTGAGACAGGAAAATCACATGTTGGGCTCCCAACCTGGACAACTTAGCCACTTAGTGAGTCTCTGTTTGGAAATAAAACCTTTATAAAGGGCTGGGACTGCAGCTCAGTGAAAAGCATGGGTCAAATCCCATTAATAAAAAAATCCTGAAGTTCAACTTAAACAGCTTAACAATTTACTAATGTTAATAAACCACTTCCCTCTTTATTAACCTCCAGTAATTTAAAATTTGGTCCCTAAAGGTTGAGTGGAACTGGCCAGGATTTTAGTATCATTATGAAAGAACACATTTTAAATATTTTCACTTACATTATTCCACCAATGTACATTTTGTGTGAAGTAAGTACCTGGTCTTATCATGATGTTTTAATTATCAAGATCCACTCACCCCAGGTCAAAATGTACCACATAGTGAAGACAGTGAAGTGACACATTAATATGGTTAGGTTTTAAGTCTTTTCTCTTTCTGTGTAGGTTGAGAGTAGGGTTTATTACTGGCCCCAAACCACTAATAGAGAGAATTGTTTTACACACACAAGTCTCATCACTGCACCCCTGCACTTTTGCACAGGTAAGCCCAATTTATGAAATAATTGGATTATTGGATTATTGGATTAAGTTAAGGCAGCAAAGAAAAAAAAACTCACCAGTGCTGAACCTCAAGTTCCAAGATAGGCTGAATTAGAAGACCACATCCTGAAAGTGGTTACACTAAAAGACAAATGGACTGCGCTAACCTTGTTGTTCTTTGGCAGCATAAACCAAACTCCTTCAGAATCAAGGCATAATTCTTACCTGTATCCACGTGAGAACACCAAGGTGTTACTCTGTGGAACTGAACTGAACTTGGTGAAGCAGTGCTAACTCAGTCTGTGTTGCCTTGGACCCTACGTACGGTGCAAGGCGTCTGAATATGTGCAGTGACGGATTATGTTCACACATCATCAGCCGCACCTGCATTCAGGAGCTGCCATGCGTTAGAGCCATATTTCCCTGAGAATAAGACCTACCTGGAAAACAGGTTCTAAGATGCCTTCAGAAGACACATGCTGAAATGGGCCCTGGCTTTACTCCAAAAGCTGTCACAGGGCTCATTTTCAGGGGCGGTCTTTCTGAAACTATGCTGGAGCTTGCATTTCCAGGTAGAAAGTCTTGTTTGGGGGAAAATTTGTAATTAAAGTAAAATTAACCTCCAAGACTGTATAAATTTTCTCATGTTTAGAGAAATTACTGGATTTGGAAATTATTATAATCTTTGGAATTAGATCTGAAGGCTAGAATTGCTGTATGTCATCTAAAACTGAATAGAAAAGTTTGCCATTACAGTACATTAGATTTTGTAGATTCCATAAAGTTTAACTGTCCCCATGCTTTACCAAATTAGGGCTGTTCCTCTGTTTTTAATATCTGTCCTCAAGAAAAGCTCTGTATCCATGTATACTATATAGAACTTCTACTTCAAATAGAAAATCTTCAAGTACTATGTAGGACTTCAGATACTAACCATTTCTATTTAAGGCTGAGGGTGTCCCATCAGGCAGAGCAACTCAGGCAGGATTAGGCTGAAAGGTTTGCTTCTTACACTCGCCAGAGATATGGGAGAGGAAGCAAGGATGTTCCATATTCTTTGTGTTTTGAGAGAGTGTAGACTTCCAATAAATTTCTTGGCAATGGAGCTGACTTCAAATCTGAACTCTGTAAATAGTTGATAGGACAACAAAAAAATTAACTGTTGTGTCTTGATTTCTTTATCAGTATAATTGAAATAATTGGCTTATTGGAAAGATTAGATTTGCCAAAACCTACTAATATGTTTCCATAGTATCTGGTAAATCATGAATTCCATAGAAATATTTGTCATTTTTAGCACTGCTTTTATTATGCTTATTAACATTTATTGTAAATCAATGAGTGCCAGAAGCTAGTGTCAACACAAATTATTTATTTATAATGGTAGTCTGGGTGATTTGTGTCTGCATTTGGCAAATACAGATATTTTCAGGAAATTAACTGTGTCAAAGCTCCTGTTCTCTCATTCAGATCATGATACTACAGCTTCTACAGCAGTGGGGAGAAGAAGGGTTCCTGGCACACGTGGACAGGTATCAAACTTTTATTAAAATATTTATGAGCAAAATAGAAGCCTCAGGAACCAAGCACACTGCACCAGAGTGTTGATTTGTTATTATTCCTTCCTAAATATACTAAGCTAGACAATAGGAACAGTATATTAGGAGCCTGATAATGTTAGAATCTTTCCTGTCACCCCAAAAGTCTTCTCAGGAGCACCCAAAGTATGCCCTGAAAGCAGAGTCAAGGCAGCCCCTAGGTAACCTGGGAGTCCTTCCAGGTTGGGATAAATACATACACGCATTCTATTTAATAATTCATCCACTGAGGGATACATGACCAGGAATTGCCTGATATACTGATGAGTAAGTCAGCAAAAGTGCAGGTTATGAAGTGCTAGGTTGTGTGAGTGTGGTACCTCCTAGGCCATGTAGAAACAAGGCGGCCAGGGCTGCCCTCGTTCCCAGACCAGAGATCCAGCATTGCAATGGCACTATCTGCAATCTGAAGGATTCTCCTACCATGCAAATGGAAATCATTATTCGAGACAACAACAGTCAGTCCTTCTATTTCTAAGTTGAATGTCTCACATAGCAATGCCATTTTTTAGCTCTATTCATTTTTATTTTTCATCAATACACAATAAAGGAACAAACACACTAGTAAAAAACGGTAGAAGTTTATCACTCGACAAGTCAGCACAATTACTCTCTTGTGTTCTTGCCACCTCTCAAGCATGCAACATTTTGATTGAGAGGAAAAACAAATTCTTAGAGCCTGTGTTTAGAGCCCATGTTGCTTGTACAGTCACTATATGAACATATCTTGGTCATTGTTCTCTTCTTCCAGGCTCGTTGATTTCTATCGGAACAAAAGGGACACCATATTGACAGCTGCAGAGAAGTGGTTAAGTGGTGAGTGGAATGTAATCTGTCCTTGTGAGACACAAGAACACCTACAAAAGTGAGTGATACATATTGCATATTATCGACAATCAGGGGGTCGGCAGGTTAGCTTAGTCATCTAACGCATCTTCTTGAGCAAAATCAGTCAGGGGCAAGGGACTGTGGTTGGATCCCCAGCACCACAAGCCACACCAGACCTATCCTTAATGCAGGCTGAGCCAGCCAAAAAAAAAAAAAAATCCTTCTATTATTGACAATACTAATAGGAAAGAAATGCCAATCCTAGAGTATTCTTGTGCAGCAAACATCTCCACAAAGAATCTCACAAGTAGCACCAGCACATCAATACCCATCTCTGTTATGTCTAGGAAAAATTGGTGGTTCTTATTTTAAAAACATCAAGTAATCTAAACGCTAAACAGCAGCAATTTACTTAAAGCTAAATAACAGCCATCTTCAAAAATTTTATTTCTTTGAAAATTTTGTTCCATATAGTATAATCAGTTTCCAGTTAATCTATATGAAGACAAACAATGTAGTCTGAAGCAAATCTCTCATTACAAATTCTTTTTCTTCTGGTCATTAATGTTAGATAAATGTTACATTTATCTAACATTAGTAACATGGGTAATTTAATTTCAAAATTTGTTACTTTTTAACGTGGAAGACAGAAAAATTATGTGGTTTTAAATATATTATTAAAATGCCCATGATATGAATAGTAATATACTAAAACTGCCAGTGCCTTATCTGTTACAACTAATTCCCTGTAACGTTATAAAAATACTACATTATTATCTATTTAATAAGAGCACTTTTCCCTTTTTGCATAATAGTGATGAAGAAAATGTACCCACAGAAGGAATCTTAATAATTATAAATAATATCAAAATAAATATGCCTTCCTTTTTATTCCTGTAGCCTAATACTCAAGAAAACATAAGTTATAGGAATACATATATAATTCTTAAATTTTAAGCACTTTTTCATAATTAATTACATTGTTACAAAAACTAATACAATGAACTTCAAAATTATTGCATTCGTGATAGATTAATTGAAGCACCAGAAGACCATAACAAAACTTGAAGAATTGTCTTTTTTTTTTTTTTTTTTTTTGCAGAACCAGGGATTGAACTCAGGCCCTTACGCTTGCCAGGGAAGTGCTTATTCACTAAGCCATCTCCCTAGACCCTAAAAATTGTCTTTTATAACTAAAGTAGCCACAGTGGCCTAAGGGGTGGCTCTCACTATTTGAAAGACAGGAAAACCCTGTCTTGTTCTCCACTGATATCAACTATAGTTGTAATACTTCAAACAGAGTTATTCAGTCTCACTCTTCCCTCTGACCCACACACTGACTCCTCAAAATAAGCCTAGAACATCAATTTTCAGGGCTCATAAAATAATATTGTCAAATATTGTCAAAAATGCTATCACTGGAGGATCCCTTTTGGAAGTACTAATTTATAATCCCTGCATTATGTCGCAGAACACTAAATCTGATGCTCACCCTGTTTTGTGTGTAGGTTTAGCAGAATGGCATGTGCCTGTTGCTGGCATGTTTGTGTGGATTAAAATTAAGGGCATTTCAAATTCACACCAACTGATTGAAGAGGAGGCCCTTAAGAAAGAGGTAAACCTGGGAGGTAGATGGGAGGGGACCCCTCAAGCAAAGTTACACTTTTATTTACAGTAATATTTTAATTGGCTAAAAGTGAAAAGACATGTTTTGTATTGTCCACTATCCAAATCAGACTGCTGTCATATTAGGTTTAATAATATTAATTTAATATTAAAGATTAATTAAAGGCTAATAATGAGATTTAGCGATCTCATTATTAAAGTGGTGTAAGTGTGAAGACTACAAAATTATTCAGTTGGTTTGAATTAATGAAAACACAGCCACTCATCTCACCCACTGCTCTGCATAATGACTAAGAGGCTGCTATGGGACCACACTCCATGGGCCTCAGTTCAGCTCACCACTCCCGCACTCGTGTGGAGAGAGTAAGGATCTCTCCCCAACAGGGCTGCTGAGATGATGAGGTGAACTATATGTAGAAAGCACTTAGACTAATAGTGGGCACGTAATAAATGCCCCAGACACTCAGCTTATCAGTATTAGCTCAGTTAGTATTAGTGAGGACAGATTTTGCACTAATGATTCAAGTAAATTATATTCATGCTTTGGAAAATGTGTAAGAATGCAATGAAAAATTTTAAACAGTTCTTCATTTCACCACTGCAGTTTTATGATGATTTACAGTGAATTTTCTTGGAGAGCCTTTGTGTATTCCAGTGTTTATGGTTGGTCCATTATTATACATAGCTAATATTACACAGAAAAGATAGTCCTGATTTTTCCTCTTAAAATGTGCTCATCTATGTTTGTCTGTCTGCTTGACTGTCTGCCTGTCTGTCCATTGTTGCTTCTTCCGTACTTAATTCATTAGTCTACTTAGATATCATTTATGGATATTGATTAAGCTCCAAATTGAAAATAAAATTTTGCATGTAGCTTTCTAATTTAGCAAATAAGTTGTCCTATTCTATTAATTAATTCTATTATCATATTTATTAATCACCGTTGTAAACCCACATTATATTTCTAGCATCACTGTTGTCTTAAAGCAGTTGTCTTAAAGCAGTAAGTAAAATGAACGTATTAGGTTGGTGATATAAGGAGAAATCTACTCTAGTGGTTAAATCTAGAGACAGACTACAGGCAAAATCATTATCTTCTTTGATCACCCTTCTTGCGGTATATATGCTTGTCATTGTTCTAATCCTATGAGCTGCACGTACTAGGCGCTTAATATATAGTGACTTGCTTCAGGGGGCCAGGGAGATAGCTCAGATGGTTAAGTGCCTTTCTGGTAAACACAAGGTCCTGAGTTTGATCCCTGGTGCTTCAAAATAATAATAATAAGAACAGCAACAATAACATACTGACTTGCTTCAAACAAATATATTGTAATATAATAAACTTGATATATTCTTTACTTTTCATTCAATGCCATTTTCATAAAAAAACCTATATAGTTATTTTTGTTTGCATTTCTGAGCTAAGATGGTGTAGATGACATCATACTGCACTTTTTCTCATGCTCTTTGCATAGTCCATAATCCTGTGAATGTTCCCTTACCTCCTCCACATGGTCTCCAATCACTGCTGCCTCAACTAGGATTATGGTTTCCTTCCAGAGAGGTTATTTCCACTCTCTCCCATTAAAGGTTATTGCTTGTAGCTCACCCCAGAGCTATTCTATGATATAAAATAGTTATATATAGGATATTGACTTTCATATTTTCTTAGTCAGCATAAAAAGGTCCATAAAATCCTTTCCAACAAGTGATCCAAATCAATGTCTTCCAGCCTCTTGTTTGAGTAGACGGTACACAGATTTTTCGTGTAACAGCTAGCAGCTACCTAATGTTTCTGAAGATCAGGATTGTTTCTAGATAAAACTATTTGGTACAAACAACAAACTCCAAAACCACAGAGATTTAACATAAAAGAAAATCATGGCTAACTTTTCTAAAATTCAAAACTATGATGTGTAGGTAACTCTGATCCATAGGCCTTGGTTCCTTTCATCTTACTCTGTGGTGGTGTTATGGATTCCAAGATCAGCAAAAAGTGGAAGGAATATGGTAGATCATGCATGAGAGCATTTTTATGGAGCAAGACTAGAAATAGAAGCCGTAACTTTGGTTCATTTGCCTACACATAACTAAAAGGAGGGTAGGAGGGCTGTATGTGCAACCCAGTGTCTGTGTGTGCATAATTTGCATGCATGGGGTCCTACACTGGTTAGCCAGCAGTAAAGAAAGACGCAAGGGGGAGGTGAAGAGGGAAAGAGGGAGGGAGAAAGAGGGACCCGGTGATTCAACCACAATGGGCATCATGGAGAGCGATTGTTCTCTCACTGCCTCTTGGAATAGTAATTAACCTTCTTCAGTCCCCCACTTAATGTATTACTTTTCAACTTCCCCCCTGCTTTTAATTTTCTTCCCATCACATGTCCTTTACATCTCCCTGAATTAGTGTGTCCCACTTTCTACTATGCCCACACTTACTTATCTTAAAACTTCCAGCTTAAGAATGGTTGTCAGATTGTTAACTATAAATACTCTCTCATTGAATTTTCTAAGTAAATTAGATACTGACTTGTATTGATTGCCATTTCTGCTTGTTTCATAAACTTTCTTTTGCACATTATAATGTTTTTTTTTCAGTTTCTGTTCATTCTTTAAAGGAAAAGAAGGAATGGCTTTGGCCAGTTTCTACCAGTCAATCTTGCTGTTGGGTAGCCCACAATTTTTATCTAAACCATTGTTTCCTTTTGTGAACTCATTAACTGGTTTCAAGTTTAGAACCTCCCCCTCACACCAAGATTAGGTTTGCCTGTGTTTTAGTTATTCTTCAGTGGCAACATCACTTATTTTTCACCACCTCTCAGGTTTTACTGGTTCCTGGGAGTGCTTTCTATATCGATACCTCAACTCTGAGCCCTTACTTCAGAGCATGCTTCTCCATGGCTTCTGCAGAAGAGATGGACATGGTGAGTATAGCATTCTCTGAGAGTAGCGCCAGCCCTCCAGGCCAGTTTTGGTGCATGTGCTAACCGCTGAGGCTAAAACATTACTTAATACTTATTAGGTTTCCAGATATTTATACACCATTGTGAACTCCCATGAAACATTTCCTTTTACTTTACTACTTGACTTCTGCAGGTAAATGAGACAAAACCAGTTAAAGTTTGATTTTAGCGGCAATAATAACGTTTCAGGACTTACCGGACATTGTGGAAGATTGCTAACCTCTTTCCTTCCTTTACTGAATTAATGTGAAGGAAGAGTACAGATTCCCAATAGACTGCAGTCTCTATGATGAGAACAAGCACCAGCTAGGTTAAGGTGCTGGCCAGCTTTTCATTCCTGCAGCCAAATAGCTGACACACACAACTTAAAGAGGAAAGCTCTGTTTTGGCTCAATTTCAGAGGATTTAGCAGGGAGTCAACTGACTCCAGACAGAAACATCATGGTGGGGAAGGCGTCCACTGGAAAAGATGTAGCCCCCAGGAACTGCCACGTGACCCTGCCAGACTCACCCAGCAGTGTTCTGTATCCATCCTATGAGGGGCTTTTGAGTTCAGTTTACCCACTGCACTCAACACAACAAAGGTCTTATTCACAGGCCAACTTTAGCCAAAATAATAAGCAGCAAAGAAACACGAACGTACAGACTGTGCATCATGAATTCCAAAGGCAGAATTATAAATTGAATGAAGCTATTAATCCTTATTGGAGTTTAATCTTATTCTGGGAGATGTTACATTTCATGTGTTCACTTTTTGTATCCTTAAATATGCTTTACACAAGTTTGCTCTGCTTTTCCACATGACCAGAACTGGAAAACCAAAACTATATAGAATGAATTTGCAGCTGGGATACTACATGAAACTAAAATAGTTTGTATTGTGGAAAAACACATAATGGTCATGAGAGTTACAGGAACCAAAAAGTTCCTGGCAATCTCATGTAGTTACATCTCCATATTTTAGTAGACATCTGTGCCATTTTGCCCAGTTAATTTCAAATTCAATTTCTTATCTCAGCCTCACATGAAAGCTGTTTGAGATTTTAAAGTTTTAGTCAAGCTACTGAAAGAGCATTCTAATTTCATGTGTAATTCTTATTTCTTTTCTATTTTAGGCCTTCCAGAGATTAGCCCAAATTATAAAAGAATCTTTATGAAGAAATGTAACTAATCATAGTAGTTATGGATTTTTTTCAGATTGTGTCTGTGTTTTCTCTGAGGAAAACAATTACTGATGTTAGCCTTATAAAGTGACATTAAACGTCTTCTATGTATACCTGTGGTAGTTTACCTAGACAACTTTTGAAATGCTTTTTTTTTTTTTTAGAAAGCCAGTTTTGTTTTGTTTTGTTAAAGCTGAAATGTTTCTAGCGGGTACCAATAGCCACCTGCCACACTCACACCAGGTTATCTGTGTAGCCAGCAAACAGAGTCTGGCCATCAGCAGACGGAGCCAGAGAGGTGCTCTGGGGAGGCTCTGCCTTGGCCGCCAGTGCTGATAACTTCCTGTTTCAGTTCACCCGGGATGATCTTGCCCTCCAAGTCCCAGGTCTTGATGCTGGGGGCCAGTGACAGAGCAGAGCTAAAACAGGTTAGGGCATTGATGTTGTCCCCTCCATCTAAAGTATAAAGATGCTTACCTTCATCGAGATCCCACAGCATGGTGTGACCATCTTTGCCTTCAGAAGCACAGAGGCATTAAACCAGGAAGACTGTCACACTGTTCAGATAGCGAGTAGGGCCAATGTGGTTGGTCATCAGCTTGCAGTTAAAATTAGACCCCAAGTTTGATGTGAGTCAGTGTATTCATGATGACATAAAATCACTTCCACGTAGTGCTCAGACATTACAGATAGTTGCAGTATAATCTTCCTAAGCAATAAAAGTGCACTGTGACCCTAGAAAAAGTGACTGCAGTCAGCTTCAGTCCAATGAGGTGAGGACTTGCCTCCTTTTGAAGATGCCCAGCCTGTTCAGTCACGACTCCATCCAGCTGCTCCAAGAGAGTTGCTGGCAGAATCCTGCTGTCCTGCACCTCCTCTCCTGCTCCTGAGGGTGGATGAGGCCCTCAGCTTCCCCAGCCTTCAGCCAGACAGTTTCCCCAGCTGCCACTTCACCCTTGTGCTGCAGAAAAAGAATGCCGGCCAGCACTGAATGATCAGTGTCTTCTTAGGTCCAGTACTTATTACTGGCCTTTTTGCCAGTATTGCAGAAAATGTTTATACCTACTGGTGGCAGCTCTGGGCATCTAAACTTTTTTTTTAAATTTAGTACAGGGTCTACAGGGTCTTACTACACAGATAGGCTTGTAATGATCCTCCTGTTTTTGGATTACAGACGCACATGACACCACGCCCAGTCTCAATCTTGGTCTCAGTGCACACTCAGTGTACCTGGAGGTAGGCTGCCAAGACATGCTGGAGACACAACCCTGGTCCCTGGGCTGCCCAAGCAGGCACTTTAGTCCACTGAGGTGTCTGGTCAGCCCTAGGGCATCTAGACTTTTTAAACTGTCCGTGGAAGTCATGGGCCCTTCTTCAACATCCTAGTTTTAAATTCATTTGCATGAAATTTATAAAATTAACATAGGAGATTAATGATGCTGCAATGCAGCTACAATGCCCTTACTCCAGGAACAAAGATATACTCTCAGTGATACCTTCTGGTCACCATGGAAATCTATTTTAAATTACTTAGATTTTTAGATCTCAATTTTCTATCAAAAAGTCTGACCCACAGTCGTTATCAGTCACCAGAGGCTTTAAGTGAATTGAGAATCGACAACAGTGTTGACAATGTCAGGCATCGCAAGGAAGTGGCTCAGTGGCCCATTGCCTGGCCAGGCGCACACAGAGCCAGCTGATACACCCGTCCCAGCATTTCATAACCCACAGCCCCAGCACGACCTGCCACAGAGCTAGAGCAAGGTGTCTCAGACAGTGCCACCTTTCACTGGTTTTTCTGACCACATATCCATGCATACATAGTAATATGATTTGGAATGGCAATACTATGGGCAAGGGAATCACAGGAGCATCTTTGAGAATATTTACAAGGCTTGGCGTCTCTGGCGGCTTGCAAGTTTCAATGAAAAATGTCCTGGAATACAGAAGGAAGGCAATAATTAATTTTTGAATGAACAATGATGAATATACAGCATTTCACCTCCTAGAAGACATTTGTCCATCTTAATTTAATGGATAATGTATAAAAACCTTACACCCTCTTTCTCATCTCTGAGACAAAATACTAGTTACAAGTTTAGGAGAAATTTATTTGAATTCATAGTTTCTAGTGGTCTCAGCCCATAGATGGCCAGTTGCAGGGTAGAACAGCCTGGGGAAGGGTATAGAAGAATAAATTTGTTCCTAGGGTGGCAGCCAGGAAATAGAGAGCTCAGGGAGGAGCCTGGAGGAGAAGTATCCTAGTAGGTCACAGAGCCCTATCTTCCAACTGTACCCCATCTTCAAACGGCAAGTCCACCATGCTCTCCCATAAGCTATCATCCTTCAAATGCCACCTATGAGCTCATGAGGGGTCATCTAGCTGTAAACCATAACACCATCAACTGAACTGACTCAAACAACTTATTGCTATCACTGCCTGACAATGAAATATTTATACATATGCACACATACATTTGCTTCCTGAGTCATGTTCCATTTATCATTCATTTCATTTTCGCCCTTTTTTGCTACACAGGAAGTTGAAACCAGGATATCGTATATTTAGTGAGCTCTGTACCACTAAATCACATCCTTAGTCTCACTAACTGTTTTAAAGATCTTAACACAAACCCTGTGTCTGCAGCCCTAGAAGTAAAAGAAATTTCACACCCCTAGTTGACACAGCATAAAAACAGAATCCAAACATTTCAGATTTCTAAGACTGGCATATTCAGTCATCTTAAATATCCTTCTGCATGTGATGTGTCAAAAGAAAAACAAATGGAAGAAGGAAAAGGCATATAGGTAATAGATATTCTACATAAAATAGAAATGAGATTTCTCCTGTGGAGTGAATATACCGTGTTTAATAAAAGAAAAAAAAAAAAAAAGGCTCAAGTCAACAACTTCAGACATTTGCCAGTTCTGCTGACAACCCACTACTGTTATGGGCTATTGGACTATTGGGTTATTTTGCTGAATTCAAGTACCTACAATAGTTGAACTGGACTCAAGTACGAAAAGGTCCTTTAAAGTTCTCCCAAACAGTTTCGCTAACAACAATGGAACACCCATCTCTGACAAAACAAAACAAAAAAGGAGGACATAAATGAAGGACCATTTTGTAGTGAAAAAAATATATGCATATAGAAAATAAGATAGATATACAGCTACCTTCTATTAGTACAATGAGAAGAAAGGTCTGTATGAATATTGTCTAGACAAAATATTATGTCTGCATTTTCTCCTCTGAATAACTATTACGAAGACAACAGTATGCAATATATTAATTATTGTACTGTCCTACTAACCTCTTTTGAAACTGTTTCATTGCTATTTTTTCCTCACTAAAATGAATAAAAATAAAATAAAAATAACCATACTTAATTTGCTGTCTTCTACAGTTTTATTGCAAGACACCAAAGCTATAGCTCTGTCTAAAGATGGTTTTTAAGTGTTTTCTTTTTTTTTTTTTTTTTTTTTTTTTTTTTTTTTTTTTTTTTTTTTTTTTTTTTTTTTTTTTTTTTTTTTTTTTTTTTTTTTTTGAGACAGGGTCTCACTATGCAGTTCAGGCTGACCTTAAGCTCACTTTGTAGCTCAGGCTGGTCTCGAACTCACAACAATCCTCCTGCCTCAGTAAGTGTTTTTTAATTAGAGACAGGAAGATGATTTTAGTATTAGTCTGTAGAACAATTATTAAATTCCCTGACAATTCATGATTCAATAAGGTTATGTTTTACTTTTAAACTAAAATATAATTAATCACCATCAGAGGAATTTTTAGACCTTCCCTGAAATACAAAAAATTTTTAAAAATATTTTGAAGTATCATTTTATAGAAGTTAGTTATAAGATTATAGACATTGTAGAAATTATATTATTATGACATTTTTATAGAAGTATTTTGGAATTACATTGGGAAATATTTACACTTAACAATAAGATGGGTTTATTAAATATCAACACACTCCTTTCAATCTCAGCCTTTTGGCTAAGATCAAATGTAGTATTCAAAATATAATGATTAATACATATGTCTTTTGGGTTGGATGCTTTCTATTACAAATAATAAAAAAATGTGTGTTATGGATGTTGAAATACAGACTATTCATTGTTTATTAACAAAAATCCCTCCCAAAAATTAATCCCAAATGCCCCATGATAAGCATCACGACCTGACCTGGCCCTGTGTCTCCGGTCTGAGCTTCACAGCGCAGCCTCCAGCCAACACCTGCGAAGCCCCAGGCCCGGAGCCTGCCCTGAAGTCCCGCACCGCAGACAACTTTTCTCCCCGTGTCTGTAGTATCAGAGTGAATGACCCCACCAGGAGCGCTAAGCATTTCCCCATTTGTATTGGACAGAGCTGGATTTTATGACCTGAAATAAAAGAAGTAGAAAAGTCACTGAGGGAGAAAATGAGAGTGTCAGGTTGGCAAGTCTCAACTCATCCCGAGGCCAGGCTCAGTGTGGCTGAGCCGTTTTCGGGTGCTGGTGGCAACGGCACAACCTCTCTACCTTCACGCTTTACTTTAAGTGTATTTCTCTTTCCTTAGCATAGTAGCTGTTTGTTGAATTTTTTAAATATTTTCAGGATGCAACCTCCAACATTCCTCAAAGCATTTTATTGGTTGTTTGTTTGTTTGTTTTTGTACCGGGAATTAAACTCAGGACTTTGCACTTGCCAGGCAAGCACTTACTCTACTGAGCTATCTCCCCAGTGCAAGCTATCTCCCAGCCCTTCTTTATTTCATACATCTCCACTCTAATATTTATTATGTCCATGCCTGGCTAACATTGGGCTTAATTGTTTAAATTTTTCTTTCCTTGAAATGTGATTTTAGATTCTTTGAGAACTTTCTTTTTCACAAAGCCATGGATTGCTAGACACTCCCTTCTCGGAGCAGTCAGAGCTTGCTGTGCTGTGCAGTCATAATTCGTTAGCCTATGGAAAGTTTGAGTCAGTCTTGAACTGAGCAAGTTTCCTGGCAGGATTTTTGAGTAGTATTGGCCCATTTCTGATATATTTCACACTTTGGTAATTCTTGCAATTTTAAAATGTTTTCATTATTGTCACCTGCAATGGTAGTCAGTGCTTAGTGATCTTCAGTGTTTCTGGGAGAGTTGTCTGGAGGGCCGCATATGACAGCAAGGCTGGTTGATAACTGTTGTGCGTGCTCTGTCTGCTTCACCAACTGATTTTCCTATTTTGTCCGTCTTCTCAGGTCTCTCGTCTCAGGCCAGTTAACCCTACCATAGCATCTAGGAGTTCAAATGAAACTTATACATTCCTGTCTTTATTATTTCAAATTTATTAGTACTTGTTTGCAGTTCATAAAAAATACATTTATGGTGGGTAAAAGGTATGAAAGAGT
>PVKA01031563.1:0-19961 GCA_004027165.1 Ctenomys sociabilis | reverse complement strand
AAAAACTACTACAACTGATAGGGAAATTCAGTAACATAGCAGCATACAAAATCCATATTCAAAAGTCAATAGCATTTCTCTATACAGATAACAAGCACACTGAAAGGGAAACAATAGAAATAATACCTTTTATAATAGCACCGTGGAAAATGAAATACCTTGGGATTCACTTAACCAAGGAAGTCAAAGATCTTTTCATGGAAAATTACAACACCTTTAGAAAAGAGATTATAGAGGATTTCAGAAAATGAAAAGATATTCCATGCTCCTGGACAGGAAGAACCAACATCGTGAGGATGGCCATACTCCCAAATTTGCTGTACAGATTTAATGCAATCCCTATCAAACTGCCACCAACATACCTCCAAGATAAGAGAAATCAACCCTAAAATTTATTTGGAACCACAAACGACCTAGAATAGCAAAGGCAATCTTGGTCAATAAAGACAAGGCAGGAGGCATCACAATTCCTGATTTGAAATTATACTACAAAGCTACTGTGATAAAATCAACATGGTATTGGCAATAAAATAGACCTGAGGATCAGTGAACTAGATTAGAAGATGAAGAGGCATCTATAAAAAGAGTCAGCCATCTGATCTTCCACAAAGGGGCCAAACATACTTACTGGAAGAATGATAGCTTCTTTAACAAATGGTGCTGGAAAACATGGCTTATTATATGCCGAAAACTAAAACTTGGCCCAGCTCTATCACCATGCACTATGTTAAAGTCAAAATGGATTAAAGATCTAAACATTAAAACAGAAACACTCCATCTCCTGGAAGAGAAAGTAGGAGGAACTCTTGAAGACATAGGGGTAGGTAAAGTTTTCATGAACAAATATATATTAGCACGGGAAGCACTTCAAAGATTCAACAACTGGGATCAACTCTTCTGAAAGAGCTTCTGCATGTAAAAGAAATTGTCAACAGAGTGAAAAGACAACCCACAAACTTTGAAAAAATCCTAACTAATAAGCAATCAGACAGAGGACTACTGTCTAGAAAATATAAAGAACTAAGATATAACAGGGCCCTCAAATTTAAAGACCCAATTCAGAAATGGGCATCTGAAATGAATACACACTTCTCAGAGGACGAAATTAAAGAAGCAAATAAACATATGAAAAAATGCTCCACATCGCTAGCCATTCGTGAAATACAAATCAAAACAACATTGAGATACCATCTCATTCCAGAAACAATGGGTATCATGAGGAAATCAACCAACAACAAATGTTGGAGAGGTTGTGGGGAAAAGGGAACACTTCTCCACTTATGGTGGGAATGTAGACTGGTGCAACCATGGTGGAGGTCAGTGTGGAGACTCCTCAAAAGACTAGGACTAGAAATCTCATTCAAGCCGGCTATCCCCCTACTGGGAATTTTCTCAAAGGATCTGGAAACACTGTATCACAGAGATATATGTGTACCTATGTTCATAGCATGGCAATGTGTGATTGCAAAATCTTGGAAACAACCAAGATGTCCATCACATGAGGAATGGTTGAAAACAATGTGGTATTTCTATATAATGGCGTATTACTCAGCTGTTAAGAATGATAAGTTTGAAGCATTTATACTGAAGTGAATGCCACTTGACCCTATACTCATAAGGGAAATAAACCAGACACACATTTGTAAATATCATATAGTCTCCCTAGTACAAAAAGTGAAAAGCAGAAATACCAAAGGAAATGTACAACAACAACTAAAATCAATTGAGTCAGATAAGGCAAAGTGAATGGCATATGCTGCAGGATACTAATCAGCTTTTCTTCTGGATGGTTAACAATATAAGTTCACAAATCAGAATTGGAGAAATAGAAGAGCCACAAGGCCAGCGAACATTTTGTCTCTAGCCTTTCAAGGTCAGCGAAGACTCAGGACATAGGAGAATGTGTACTGTAACATCATGAAACTGAGAGGAGCTTCAAATTTTCTGAACAAGGAGATTATGGAGCCATAGAGGAAAGAGATTGAAGTTCTATAATGTGCCTGGGGAGAGTCACATGGAGAGAAAACCTTCTCTCAGGACATAGGAGAACCTGTACTGCAACATCATGAAACTCAGTTGTGCCCCAAATTTTCTGATCGAGGAGATTATGGAGCCACAGAAGAAAGAGATTGAAGTTCTATAGTGTGCCTGGGGAGAGTCACATGGAGAGAAAACTTTCTCTCAGGCTCTCACAGAGAGCAAACCGGTCAAGCATTGGCCGTGACTCATCCACATGGATGACACAGACAAAGGATCTACAGAATTATGTACAGGAGTACAAGATAAACCCTGAGGGGACTTTACTGACCACATAAGAAACATAAAGTGCATGTGTTGGTATATAGGTCTTGCTCTATCTAAGTCTTAACCATCCAGCGGAAAAGAATAAAATGAAGCATAAATTGCGGGGCCATAATATTAAGCTGAGCTCTAAATGACTATGGTCGACAACTTGTTTGAATAACTCACTATTTCTGTGGAATGCTGGACTGTGTTGGATTGTGTTGTCGAGTTCAAGCACCTAAGTTTGTTGAATGTCAATGGAGTGCCCACTTTTGACAGGTGTAGACAAAGGAAGGGATATAGAAAGAAAAAATAATGTGTGTGTATAGACAGTACAGTTGGGCTAGATAATGCTGTGCTTCTACATAATCCTATGAGAGGCAAGATTTGCACTGATGGTGGTTGGACAGGATATTATGTCAGCTTCGAGCACTATGGTCATCCACTAGGAAAATAATTATTGAATATTTGATATAATTCAGGTATAAAAAATAAGATAAGTAAACAGCTACACTCTTAATTTACTGATAAGAGACATCCGCTATAATAATGTCTGTAAGTATAATATCATGTATGCACCTTGTACGATACCAAAACAGTATGAAAACAGTTTGCAATGTACTAAGTTATTGAATCTGTTTTGTTAACGTGACTTAAAACTGTCTGATTGATATTTGTACTTCAATAAAGTGAAAAATAAATTTTAAAAAATGCATACTGCTTGTCATGTCATAGCAATTACTGCCATTTTGTCTATTTCTTGAGTAATTGTTTGTTTAAATAAAAGTGTAATAAATGAAAACAAGAGATGAGAAAAAAAGAGGACTGTCCTGCTACAATGCTATATATAGTTTTCTAAATTTCTGTAAAAATATGCAATTGTTAATCCTTATTTTTAAATTTTTAATTTTTTTCTTCATATTCTGTAGGGACTTAAAGTTTCACATATCAATACTTGATAGAAATTACCTGTTCCATGTGATGTCGAAGATGTTTGTTATTCATATAGATAGTGAGGTTAAGCTCAATTGCCTGTGCTGTAGAGTAATAATAATAAGTTTCTTTTCTGGAGGGTTAACAACTTAAGATTGCAGACTAAAAATTAGAGAAAAAGAAGGACTGCAAGGACAGCCTAGCCTTTCAAGGTCAGCGAGGACTCAGGACATAGGAGAACCCATACTGTAACATCATGTGACTCCGCTGTGTCCTAAATGTTCTAATCAAGAAGATTATGTGGCCAGAGAGGAAAGTGATCAATGGTGTAGAGTATGCCTAAGGAGAGTCAAATGGAGAGAAAATCTAAGGATTTCACAGAGAGTAAATAAGTCAAGCAATGGCCATGAGTCTTCCACATGGCTGAAACTGACAAAGGATCTACAAACTGCAGTACAGGATTTCAGGATATATCCTGAGGTGCTTTGACTGACCTTGTCACATGCAAAAGTTACATTTCTTTTATATAAGTCTTGCTTCATGTTGGTCTTAGCCATCCAGCAGAAATCTATAAAAATGAGGTATAAAAAGTAAAGCCATATTAATATGCTGAGTTATAAAAGGCTCAAGTCAACGACTTCTGACATTGCCAGTTTTACTGATAACCCACTACTATTATGGACTGCTAGAGTATATTGGAATATTTTGATGAATTCACACACCTACAATACTTAAATGACAATGGAATACCAATGTCTGACAAAGCTAAACAATATTATGGATACAAAGGAAGGAGCATTTTGTATCTGTATATTCAAAATAGGATAGATATACAGCTATTTTCTCTTAATTCAATGAATAGATTTATGCTAACAGTGTTTGTGGATGGGATAGCATATCTGTATCGTGTAGTATGAATAACCACTAAAAAGACAACAATATACAATGTATCAATTATTGAAACTGTCCTAACTGGTTTTCCTACTGTCTCATTGCTATTTGTTTCTCAATAAAATTATTTTAAAAAATGAATTCTTGTGTCTGTAATCAGAGGCTAAAGCTGAAGATAACAAAAAATGCTCCCTTTACCCTGTCACTCAGAATACTATAAAGGCTAGGAGCTCCATGACAGGTAGTAAATTTTTTTTTATCATATGTCAGATTTATGGGTAGTTTAGAGGTAAAGAATTGTATACATATTGCATATGATCACTATGGTCTAATTCATTTGATTTTTTCTGTATATAAACTTTATAGTTACTGAAGGCTTGTCTAGCATCCGTTCAATTTTTTTTCTCTGTTACTACAGATGTCTCAAGTTTGAGCAGATATAAAACATATGTGACATGATTTATTTGTTATAGTCATGCTCAAGTGAACTCTCCATGTAATGTTAAATGACAACTTAGAGACAATCATGCATTGAAAAATGACAGATATGGTCTATTTAAGAAATAGAGAATGGGTTAATGCTGTTGTGTAGACATTATACAGTAATTCCCTTAGATTAATGTATATGCTATGGGTCAACCACTTGACACAGCCTCCTAGTGCAATCAAGAGACATGATAGGGGGCCAGAGTCATAGCTGTATGATTCAATACTACTTAGCATGGAAGGGATCCTGGGTTCCATTCACAGCACCATGACAGAAACAGATGTGTTAGATGTGTGAAGCTGTCACTTGCACAACATGATGTGTATTATTTCATGGTAAACCTAGTGCATATTCCAAAAATTATAGTGTAAGGCATAGTAGAGAAACCCATAAACCAGTGCTATAGGCATTTATCACAATTACATGCCAAGTCTGATATACTGTCCATAGTGGTTCTAAATTTTATAGGGCTTATAGCATTGTAAGTTTATTTATATCAGCAACAGAGTGGAAATATGAGTTGTGTGGTGCTATGGTATCAGTGTGGCTGTGACACCCTGTACCATAGAACTTCTCAGCCTCCTCAAAACATGTGCAGTGTGGCCATCATCATATACTACATACTCTTCATTGAAATGTCATGCTCCTCATAACTTAAAAACTAATAGCTAAAGAATAGGTAGGGAGGGAAGGGGTAGCTGCTGGTGTGTTCAGGGAAGACAAGTGGAAGACCCCAAGTACCTGAAGGCTGTTCCCTGTCCCTCTTCCCTGGGGTTCAAGATCTCAAGGGCTTCCTTCGGCAATGGTGTGCCTGTACACATCCCACACCGTACTTGCAACTTATAAACACACAGTCTCCTGGCTGGCTGACTCTAACACATTGTTGAAACCAAGGAGAAAAATGTAAAATATCTTTATGATCTTTCCAGCTGCTGACAAACTGATTGTTGAGGCCATACTTATAAACTTCCTTGGACAACTCCCAAACAGATATGTAGGCTTTAAGAAAATTTAGGGGAAACTACATACATTAGCAAGCTGGCAGGGTAACCCTACCTCAAACTAGAATCTGTCTCCCATCCTTTCACCATTTATTTATTTTCTGTGTTTATTTTGTTTATCATATAATTTTGTCAGTAACTAACAGATCCAGGTCATATTTCACTTGACGAAATTTAATATACAGGTGAGTGAATTCAACAAAAGTTCTTGATATGGGTTCACATGTATTATACTTCAGGTCAACATAAAGAAAAGATTGGCCATGGGAACATCTGAATGGTCCTTTGCCAGATTTCTTCATGACATCTTTTTTGGCAGAATGATCAGCTCAGCATGGGTGCCATCAGTGTCATAGTAGTCACTTTCTCCAGAGGGCAGCTGCTTTGTGCGAAATCCATCCCAAGAATTTTAAGAAGCGGCTGGAATTAAAGAACTGGTAGATGGAAGAAGGAATGAAGAATTAAACTATCGCTGTCAGTCACCCCAAATGTCTGAGTGAGATGAACTTGTGGTTGTGATTTAACTGAGGTCAGTGTGTGATGTTGTTAAAAGTAATTTTCAGAATACCAGAAATCCAAAAGGTATGATCCTCTAGTGCTTATTACCACACTAAATGTTAGGCCTAGGAGGGAGATTAGCATTTATGAAGTTAAAATATAGTTTTAAAAAGAAAGTATAAAGAAAAGTAGAAAGGAATGCTTCAAAATAAGATAAAATGTCCAGAACAACAAGGTACTGGACATCAGATTTGTGTGAATTTAGCTTCTAGGTTCATCAGAGTTTTTTTATACAGTGAATTATTTTCTCTGTCTTCTCACTACAGAATGACTGACTAGGAAGAAAATATCCATATCCCTTTTCATCCAGAATGACATCTTGAAGTGTAAAGTGAAGGGCTTTCTTAAGTTCTTCCTAGGTTTTATAATTCCATGTGTTAAATTAGCTTTTTTGTTAGTATAAAAAACACATTGAATTATGAATATAATGTTCATTTGGGATCTGGGGTTTAGAGACAGGAGTCTGTGGTGATTGCCCCAGGGCTTTGGGCCTGTGGCCAGTGGTGCATTCTGGTAGGGCCAGACAGCAGGAGAAAAACACACCATGAACCCCAGCTGTGCAGAGAGGAAAGAGGGAAGAGTCAGAGTCACATAATCTCCTTTGAGAACAGAATCCCAAAATGTTACAAAGGCCTGCTTCTTTGTGTTTCTACTACTTCCCAATATCTTCCAACACATGGGCCTTTTGGGACACTTTAGGAACTAAAGGGACTGGGGATGTCTCTCAGTGTTTGAGTTCTTTCTTCAGATGGGTATGCTGTGATCTCAGTACTCTGGAAGGCTGAGGCAGTAAGCATGAAAATTCAAGCCCACACCTGGACAACTTAGTAATATACTGAAACCCTGACAGTTATGTGAGTCGATTTATTGCCCTTTCACTTAAATGTGCTTAATTCTGGGCTGGGGAGATAGCTTGGCCACATAAACACCTATCTGGCAAAAGCAAGGACCTGGATTGGATCCTTAATATTGAATGCCTTGTTGGCCCCAGAAATCATATCAAAGCAAAAATTACCAAAAGGGCTTGGAATGTGGCTCAGTGTGAAGGCAATAAACGCCACTCCAGAGAAATATCTAAATCAGTGGTGGTGAACCTACTGCAGGGTATTATCCTTTAAAACTCTTTAAGGTTCACTGTCACTGATAAACTCGTAGTACACAGAACAGAGAAAAGAATAAATAATAACATCCAAGGAGAAAAATTGTTATAGACTCTATAATATCCATAGGATTTCAGAATGATGCAAACAGCAAGTGGTGGCATTTATACAGAGGGACACTGAAGGGAAAGCAAGTTTAGGTGCCGGCATTGACAGATCCTCAGAGCCTCAGAGACATCAAAGAACAAACTTGATAGGGTTGTAGTGAGTAAACTGGTTTGTAAGCCATAAGAGCTAGAAAAGTGTTTAGGCTTGGTGTCACAAGATCTTGGAATGATAAGACCTTGCAATGTTCAGGAACATTTGTGTCTTGTTTCCTAGAGGCACAATCTAGAATTAAGCATAGGGTCTCACTGTACAGTTCAGACTTATAGTGATCTTCCTGTTTTTGCCCCCCAGTGCTGGGAATACAGGCAGGCACCACTATGCCCAGTTTCAGGATCAACAGAGTGTACCTGGGTTCCGGAGCCAACAAGGCATGCAATATCAGAGACCCAATCCAGGTCTTTGCTCTTGTCAGGCAGGTGTTTATGTGGCCAAGCTATCTCAGAATTAAGCAGGTTTAAAGGGGAATAAATTGACTCACATAACTGGCAATCTGAGAATTACATCAGGAATGGCTGACTACAGAATCAAACCTTATGGTTTGTGTCTAGTTGTCTCCCCAAAGCTTCATGCACTCATGGGGCAGGGACTTCCAGACTTTGAGATTAACTCATGATCCACTGGAACTATGGGATTTAGTACTGCTGGGATTATGGGTGTGAGTGCTACACCCAGCCTGAGGCAGATATCCTGAATATAAGTGAGGTAGAGAGACAGACTTCCTCTCTGCTGCCATTGCTGCTGCTTCTCCATTTTGCACTTGCTCCTGGCCACCACCATGGACTACTGCCTTCTCCCTTGTACCAGTCTGCTTTGGAGTCAGTGAGAATAGACTGAAACCTCCAATAACTATGAGCTAAATAAAGCTTTTTTCCTTCCATTTGGATGTTGGGTATTCATCCCAGCAGTGAAAGAAGAGTAACAGAGACACTGTCAGACCATGTCTCTCTCCCTCAGAATCTGAGGGTGCATTTTTCTCTGTCTGTCTCACTCTCTCATTCTCTTTCTCTCTGTGTCTCTCTCCTTTGTAGAGACAAATTTATTTCTACTGTAGAAGCATTTATTATACTTATAGAAAAGTAAAACTATTTCAAAATCAAAGTAAGCAGAAGTATATTTTTCTCTTGCATACTCATACTCAAATGTAAAAATGTTTTTAACCAATTTTTATTTCTTTAAGTATTTTTTTATTGAAGAACAGATAGCAATGAGATAGTTTCAAATAAAAATAACAGGACAGATTCAATAATTAATACATTGCAAATTGTTTTTGTAATGGTTTGTTGTCGTACAAGGTGCATACATGATATTCTAATTACCGTAACTATTATAGCAGATGTCTCTAATCAATGAATTAAGAGACTATAGCTGTATACTTAACTTATTTTTTCAAAGCTGAATTAAAGCACAGTTTCAATAATCAACACTTTATAACTTACTATCTTCCTACTGGTTGTTCATAGTACTAGAAGCTAATATCTTTTCCAACTTCTATTAGTGCTAATTTTGCTTCTCATAGAATTATGCAGAAGCACTGCATATTTATCCTAACTGTACTGTTTATACAAACACATCATAGTTCTTCCTTTGTATCTCTCTTTTTTTGTCCAGACCTGTCAAAGATGGGCAATCCATTGCCATTAAACCATCATAGGTGCCTGAAAGCGGCGACACAATTGAACACAGTCCAGCAGTCTACAATAGTAGTGAGTTACTAAAGAAGTTGTTGACTATAGCCATTTACAGTTCAACTTATTATTATGGCACCACTTTATATACCTCATTTTTGTACTTTTCTGCTGGATGGTTAAGACTGAGATAAAGCAAGATCTATATAACAAAAAATGTAGCTTTTGTATCTGATGAGGTCAGTGAAGTCCCCTCAGGGTTTATCTTGCAATCCTGTACCTCACTTCGTAGATCCTTTGTCTGTATCAGTCATGTGGGGGAGTCATGGCCATTGCTTGACCACAGGCTCTCTGTGACAGCCTGAGAGAGTTTTTTCTCCATGTAACTCTCCCCAGTCACACTAAACATCATAGATCACCTTCGTCTGTGGCTCTATAATCTTGATCAGAAAATTTGAGCTACAACTGAGTTCTATGATGTTACAGTACAGGTTCTCCTATGTCCTGAGTCTTCACTGACCTTGAAAGGCTAGGGACAAAATGTTGGCTGACCTTGCGGCTCTTCTGTTTCTCCAAATGTTTGATCTATGAAATTAGGTTGCCAACTGTCCAGAAGAAAAGCTGATTAGTATCCTGCAGCATATGCCCTTCAGTTTGCCCTAACTATCTGACTCAATTCTTTTTAGTTGTTGTTGCACATTTCTATTTGTATTTCTTCTTTTCACTTTTTATACTATGGAGACCATACGATATTTTCACATGTGTGTCTGGTTTATTTCACTTATGATATAGTCAAGTGGCATCCACTTCAATATAAATGCTTCAAGTTTATCATTCTTTATAGCTGAGTAATACCCCATTATATAAAAATACCACATCTTTTTCCATGATTCCTCATGTGACAGACATCTTGGTAGCATCAAGATTTTGCTATCACAAATTGTGGTGGTATAAACATAGGTACACATATGTCACTATGATATAATGTTTTCAGTTCCTTTGGGAAAATTCCCAGTAGGGGGATATCCGGCTTGAATGGGATTTCCAGTCCTATTCTTTAGAGGAGTCTCCACATTGATCTCCACAAGTCTACATTCCCACCAGCAGTGTTTCCTGTAGGGAAACTACATCCTCTCCAACATTTGTTGTTGGTTGATTTCCTTATGATAGCAATTCTTTCTGGAGTGAAATTGTATCTCAGTGTTGTTTTAATTTGCATTTCATGAATGGCTAGTGATATGGAGCATTTTTTCATATATTTATTTGCTTCTTAAATTTCGTCCTCTGAGAAGTGTGTATTCATCTCAGATGCCCATTTCTGGATTGGGTCTTTAAATTTGAGGGCCTTAATATATTTTAGTTCTTTGTATATTCTAGAGAGCAGACCTTTTCCTGATTGCTTATTAGTTAGGAGTTTTTCAAAATTTGTGGGTTGTCTTTTCATTTCGTTGACAATTTCCTTTAGCATGCAGAAACTTCTCAAGAAGAGTTGAGCCCAGTTGTTTTTTCAAGTGTTTCCCACATGAATACATGTTTGTTCATGAACTCTTTGCCTGCCCTTATGACTTCAAGAGTTCCTATTACTTTCTCTTTCAAGAGACTGGGTGTTTCTCTTTTAATGCTTAGATCTTTAATCCACTTTGACTTTAGCATAGTGCATGGTGATAGACCTGGGTCAAGTTTTAGTTTTTGGCATGTAGAAAGCCAGCTTTTCCACCACCATTTCTTAAAGAGGCTATCTTTCTTCCAGTAGACTTGGTTGGCCCCTTTGTGGAAGATCAGGTGGCAGAGTGTATTCATAGTGGCCTCTGCATCTTCTAATATATTCCATTAATCCTCAGGTCTATTTCGTTGCGAATAGCATGTTGATTTTATCATAGTGGCTTTGTAGTATAATTTCAAGTCAGAAATCATGATGCATCCTGCCTTGTCTTTGTTGGCCAGGATTGCCTTTGCTATTTTAGGTCTTTTCTGATTCCAAATAAATTTTTGGAATGATTTCTCTATGTCTGGGAGGTATGTTGGTGGCAGTTTGATAGGGATTGCATTAAATCTGTACAACAATTTTGGGAATATGGCCATCTGCACGGTGTTGATTCTTCCTATCCAGGAGAAGGGAATATCTTTCCATTTCCTGAAATCCTCTACAATCTCTTCTCTTAGGGTGTTGGAATCTGCCATGAAAAGATCTTTGATTTCTTTGGTTAAGTGAATTGCAGGGTATTTCATTGTGGGTAATCCATGGTGAGATTGTAAAAGTTATTGTTTCCAAAGTTCCCCTCTCAGTGTGTTTGTTATTTGCATAGAGGAATGCTACTGACTTTTGAGTACTGACTTTGTATCGTGTTATGCTACTGAATTTCTGTATCAGTCCTACTAGTTTCTTGGTGGAATTTTTGGGGTCTTCCAAGTAAAGTATCATGTCCTCTGCAGATAGTGATAATTTAACTTCTTCTTTACCTATTCTCATTCCTTTTATTTATCCCTCTTTTCTAATGGATGTTGCTAATGATTCCAAAACTATATTGAATAGGAGGGGGAATAGAGGACATCCTTGTGTTGTACCTGATGTATGAGTAAAAGATTTCAGATTTTCCCCTTTTAGAGTTATATTAACTGTTAAGTTGTCATAGATGGCTTTTGTCAAATTGAGGTAGAGTCTAGAGTCCATTTATTTTAATTTTCTGTAGGGTTTTTAACATGATTGAGTGTTGGTCTTCGTCAAATGCTTTCTCTGCATCATTTGAGATGAGCATGTGGTTTTTAGAATTTAGAATCTATTAATATAGTGTATTACCTTTGTACATTTTCGAATACTGAAGCATCCTTGCATCCCTTGGGATGAATCCTATCTGGTCCTATCCTATCTTCTTGATGATTTTCTGTATTCTATTTGCTAGGTTTTTATTGAGGATTTTTTCATCTATGTTCATGAGTGAATTTGGCCGTTATTCTCCTTTTTGGTTGTGTCTTTCCCTGGTTTTGGAATCAGGAAATTACTTATCTCCAGAAATGATTTTGGGAGGACTGTTTCCTTTTCAATTTCATTGAAGATTTTGAAGATTGTAGGGATTATATCTTCTATAAATGTCTTGTAGATTTCAGCTGTGAATCCATCACAACCTGGACTTTTCTTTGTTGGAAGGCTTTTTATTACCTTTGTATTTCGTTGGCTGTAATTGGCTTAGTGAGAGGTTTTCTATCTTCTTGATTCAGTTTTGGTAATTTGTACCTTTCTAGGAATCTGTCCATTTCTTCTGTGTCTTCCGTTCTGTGAGCTTTAAGATTCTCTAAGTAGCTATCGATAATCTTCTGAATTTCCACTGGCTCTGTGGTGATTTCACCCTTTGCATTCCTTATTGCTTGTATTTAAATTTCTTTTTTCTCTTTTTGATGAGGTGAGCTAGGGGCTTATTGATTTTGTTTTGTCTTTCAAAGAACAAGCTTTTTGATTTGTTGATTCTTTGAACTATTTTCTTCATCTCAATTAAATTAAATATTTATGATTTCTCTCCGTCTTTGGTCTCTTGGTTTCATTTGATCTTCCTTTTCTCAATGTTAGAAGTGCAGCATTAGGGTTTCTATTTGGTCTTGTTCTGTTTTCCTAATGTGTGAGTTCATAGCTATGATTTTCCCTCTGAGAACTGCTTTCATCACATCCCATAAATTCTGATAAGTTGTGGTTGAATGTTCATTAAACTGTAGATATTGTTGAATTTCTTGTTTAATTTTATCTGTGACCTGTTGATTGCTGAGTAGGGTGTTGTTTAATTTCTGTGTGTTTAGTGGGTTTTTCTGGTTTTTTTTTTGTTGTCTATTTCCAGTTTCAGTACACTGTGGTTACATAATATGCATGATATAATTTCAGCTTTCTTGCATATGTGTAAGCATGACCTATGGACTAGTACTGGTCTATTTCAGAAAATGACCTTTGTGCAGCTGAAAAAAGTGTATATTCAGCTGTGGTTAGGTGGAACATTCTGTATATGTCCACCAGGTCCATTTATTCCAAGTTCTGGTTCAGTACTTTTACTTCTTTGCTAAATTTTTGTCTGATTGACCTATCTTTTTGGGATAAGGGGACGTTAAGGTCTCCCGTTAAGATTGTGGTCTTAGATATTAGATTTTTCATGTCCATTAAGATTTGTCTTACATACATAGACGCTCCTGTGTTTGGTGCACGAATATTTATGAGTGTTACCTCTTGGTCTGTAATTTTTCCCCTGACCAATATATAGTGCCCTTGTTTGTTTCATTCAGCCATTCTTGGTTTGAAGTCGAGACTGTCTGAGAACAGAATTACTACCCCTGCTTTTTTTTTGAGGGGTTGGAACATGTAGTATTGTTTTCCATCCTTTCACTTTGAGCCTATGAGTATCTTTTTGAGTTAAGTGTGTTTCTTGTATATAGCATATTGTTAGATTTTGTTTCCTAATCCACTGTGCCAGTCCATTTCTCTTAATTGGTGAATTGAGTCCATTTACATTGATGGTTATAACTGAAATGTGTTGCCTTATGAATGTCATGTGATTTGCATGCTGTTGTTTATTCCTTTTTGTCCTGTGTTCGCTGTAATTCTGATGGGTTTTCCTTTGAATCCGATCTGCTTCTAGTGGCTTTCAGTATGTTGTTCTTGTGCTGGATTTCTGGGATCTTGACTATTATGTCTCTTTGTATTTTTAGTTTGGTGGAAGTTATTTGGTGTTCTGCATGCTTTGGTTACCTGAATGGTAGATTTTTTATCCATATTTGGGAATTTTTCTGCTCATGCTTCTGCCCAAATTCTTTTTATATAATTTGTATTGACTATTTTTTTCTCATTGATGTCTATTAATCTCACATTGTTTATCTTGGCATCATCTTGCAGGTGATGGATTATTTTTTCCTGCATCCTCATTGTTTACAAAAGTTCCTTTGTGACCTTTTCATTAGCTGGGCCAGCATCTTCAATATCTGAAACTCTGACTTCACTTTCACTCAAATGGTTTTGTAGACTCGTGATTGAGATTTTAAGTTCTTCTATATCTCTTTGATTCTGCTTCATGTGATCTATTTCTTTCCTGTATTGCTCATTCAAGGAATCTGTTATATATCTAATTTCTTCTATTTTTTATCCATGTCTTCTTTAGATGTAGCTATTAATTCTTTTACTGCAGATATTTTTCCAAATTGGTTTTCCTCTGTATATTTCCAGAATTGATTTTCTACTTCAGATGCTATGATTTCAAAGAATTCCTTTTTTTTTTTTTTTAGAAGAGTTCCTCTTTACCTTTCTGTTTTTGTTTCTTTGCTTGCGATGCTGTTAATTCATATGTTTCAGCTAAAATAGTGTTCTCGTCACTTGTTTGGGGTGGGCATTGGATTTCCTTCATATGTTTCTGGATTTGATTCATTACTTCAGATGTATTCAAAAATTTCTTTTTTTATTTCAGGCGTTAGTTTTGGTCTGAGTTTCTCTATACCTTTCTGCAGTTGTTTCTTTGCTTCTGACTCAGTTAATTTATTCATTTCAGCTGAGTTTGTGTCCTCTGCACTTATCCTTAATGGCCTGGAGGTCTGAGATTGCATTTTTCTCCGTTTCTTTGTCATTTTGTATAGCACTGACCTCTGACCTTTGGTGTACAGCATTGGTGCTGTTACAATCTTACAGTGTAATGAGATTCAGGTGCCCATCTAGTAAATTTGAGATTATCCATTTATGCCTGGTGTGGATCTAGCTATCGTGTTCAGCTCCTTTTTTCTCTAGCCCTTCTGACACAACTGTGAGCCTGTGGTTTCCCTCTGTTGTGCTCCTGGCCCAGGGAGCACCGTGGAGCTCTGAAGCTCTCCCACACACTCATTGTGCTGTGCTGTGCTGGGTCATGTGCCGGAAGAGTCACAAAAGTTCTCAATTGCCTGGTGGGCTTGGGTGCAGTGGCTCCAGATGGCACAGCACGAGCAGAGAAGCTGAATGTTCTCCCACACACTCACTAGGCTTCAGGGGCCGGAAGAGTCACAATAATTCTCACTCATTCTGCGGGCTTGGGGCCATAGGCTGCATGGAATTGAAAGGCAGGCCGGGGTCTGGGGTGGGTCAGGCCAATCACTTGCTCAGAGGTCTTGGGGGCAGGGGTTCCAGATGGCGTGGCGGGCAAGGGGAGAAGCCAAAGGTTCTCCCACACACTCAACAAACTGTGCTCACATGGATCAACGGCTTGTAGAGTCACATAAATTCTCACTCACTTGGTGGCCTTGGGGGCAGGGGTTCCCGGGAGTTGCAGGGCAGGCCAGTCTGGCGTGTCTCCTTTCCTAAAACTTATTTGACACCAGTAAAGACCTAGAATAGCAAAGGCAATCATGGGTGTCAAAGCTAAGGCAGGAGGCATTACAATTTCTGAGTTAAAATTATACTACAGAGAAACTGTGATATAATCACAGCTTTGGCATCAAAATAGACATGAGCATCAGTGGAACAGATTAGAGGACTCTAAAGCCTGTATGAATATACTCAGCCACCTAATTTTCAAAAAAGGGGCCAAATATGTTTATTGGAAAAAAAGATAGTCTCTTTTTCAAATAGCGCTAGAAAAACTGGCTCTCTACATGTGGAAAACCAAAACTTGATCACCATCAAGTTTGGCACTAAATTAAAGTCAAAATGGATTAAAGATGTAAACATTAAAACAGAAACAGTAAATCTCCTGGAGCAGAAATTAGGAGGAACTCTTGAAGAGTTAGGGGTAGGCAAAGTTCATGAACAAAGATCACATCACATGGGTAACACTTGAAAGAATTAACAACTGGTACCTCCTCTTCTTGAGAAGTTTTTGTATGCCAAAAGAAATTATCAACAACGTGAAAAGACAACCCACAAATTTCAAAAAAAATTTTTTGACTAATAAGCACTCAGGTAATGGTCTGATCTCTTAAATTTATAAAGAACAAAAACATATTAGGGACCCTAAATTTAAAAACTCAATCCAGAAATGAGCATCTGAGGTGAATACACAGTTCTCAGAGGACAAAATTAAAGAAGCCAATAAGTATATGAAAAAATGCTCGACATCACTAGCCAACCATGAAACAGAAAATAAAACAACACTGACGTACCATCTCACCCAAGAAGGAAAGGCTAGCCTAAATAAATCAATGGAGAACAAATGTTGGAGAGGCTGTGGGGAAAATGGAGCCCTTCTCCACTGTGGGAAGGTAGACTGGTGCAACTATTATGGGAATTAATATGGAGACTCCTTAAAAAACTGGGCCTGGAAATCCCATTCAAATCAGCTATCCCCCTACCTGGAATTTTCCCAGAGGAATTGAAAATGTCATATCATGGTGATATACATGTACCTATATTTATAGCAGCATAATTTGTGATAATGAATCTTGGAAACCACCAAGATGCTTGTCACCTGAGGAATGGATGAAAAAGATGTGTACCTTTATACAATGGAGTATTACTCAGCTATAAAGAATGATAATCTCAAAGCCTTTATATTGAAGTGGATGGAACTTGAAAATATACTTCTAAATGAAATAATCAGACCCAAATATGGAAATATCATATAGTCTCCCTAGTATAAGAACTTAAAAGAAGAAATAAAAATAGAAAGGTATAACAATTAAAAAGAAAGTGAGAACTTGAGGACTGGACAACAAAAAGAGGGCAAGGAGAAAAGCTAGGAAATATGACAGTGGCAAAGTCATACTAATGTTGATAAGGTATTGATCCTAAGAATGTTCAGCATGTTTCTGAAACTTGCAGTTAATTGGTATGATTCTGACCCTGAATAACTATGTATTCTGACTGTGAATTAAGCTGTGAATTAAGCAACTGCTTAGATTCATTGCATAATGGTAGGGTTATACTTGGAATTCCTGCCATTCTGGTCTTCTAAATACATACTGCTTGTCATGACATACCAATTACAGCCATACTATCTCTCAAGTAAATATTTGTTTAAAAAATGTAATAAATGAAAACAAGAGACTCAAAAAATGTCACAGGACTGTTCTGTTACAAGGCAGATTTGTAAATTTATGTGTAAAAATATGTAACTGTTTATTCCTATTTTAAAAATATTTCTTATTTTTAATTTTTTCTTCGTGTTCTGGATGGATTCAAAGTTTAACAAATCAATAGTTGATGGAAAAATCTGTTCCATGCCTAAGATGTTTGATATTCAGACAGATAGTGATGTTAAGGTCAACTGCCTTTGTTGTAGGATAATAATAATAAGCCTCTTTTCTGGAGGGTCAATAACCTAAGTTTGCAAACCAAAAATTAGAGAAAGGATTGTAAGGACAGCCAACATTTGCCCCTAGCCTTTCACGATCAGTGAAGACTCAGGACATAGGAGATCCTATACTGTAACACCATGTAACTCAGTTGTGTCCCAAATGTTTTGATCAAGGAGATTATGATACCACAGAGTAAAGTGATCCATGATGCAGAGTATGTGTAAGGAGAGTCATGTGGAGAGAAAACATTCCCTCAGGCTTTCATAGATAGCAAATTGGTCAAGCAATGGCCGTGACTCATCTACATGGCTGACACTGACAAAAGATCTACAAACTGTGGAACAGGGTTTTAGGATAAATCCTTAAGGGATCTCACTGACCTTAGAAGATAAAAAAAAATTACATTTCTTGTTATATAGGTCTTATTTTGTCTTGGCCTTAACCATCCAGCAGAAAAATATAAAAGCAAAGTATAAAAAGTAAATCTAGATTGATATACTGAGCTGTGGAGGGCTCAGATCAACAACTTCGGTCATTGCCAGGCTTTCAGAGAACCCACTACTGTTATGGACTAGTGGACTATATTGTAATACTTTGTTGAATTCATGAACCTACTTTGCTAGAATGACAATGAAGTGCCCTTTTCTGACAAAACTAACCAAAAAAGGGGGATATAAATGAACTACCATTGTGTATCTGTATATTGAAAATAGGATGGATATACAGCTGCTTTCTCTTAATTCAATGGATAGATTTGTTCTAATAGTGTTTGTGGACAGGGTATTATGTCTGCATCTTGTACAATGAATAGCTACTAAGACAACAGTATGCAATGTATTAAGTTTTGAAACTGTGCTAGTTATCAGTTTTGAAACTGTCTCATTGCTGTTTGTTTCTCAATAAAATTATTTTAAAAACTGACTCAAGAAGGGAATTAAGAGCTAAAAATTAAAAATGTGAAAGGACATCTAAGTAAAGATATAGCAGCACAAAGAATAGGAGACCACTATGAATAAATTAATTGTTAGTATATTTAACATAGATGAAATAATTGCTAGAAGTAACTTAATACTGATTGGAAGATTAACAGGCTTGTAATCATTTTCTTCTTTTTTTGTATTTTAATAAGGGTCTACAGGGTCTCACCATATAGATCGGACTCAGAGTGATCCTCCCTTGTTCAGCCTCCCACCACCTGGGATGACAGGCGTGCGCCACTAATCCCAGTCTCAATCATCCATCTGAGTGTGACCCACAATCGTCCAGGCGACGTGATCTGGCATGGCAGGCTGGAAATCGAACCTCTAACCCCTGAATCTGCCTAAGCAGGTGCTGTAATCCGCTGAGCTATTTGGCTAGCCCTGAAAATCATTACATAAATTACATTATATAAAAACCTACCTTCACAAACAGCATAGTACTTCATTATTTTACTAGAGAATTTTATTCTAAAGTCACAGGACAAATACTTTCATTCTTCTGCCAACTTTTCCAGAGAGTAAAAGAGGATCCAATAGCTTCCAATGTTAATTTGTGGAATAAATTTGATGCCAGAAGATGAAAATGATACTCCAATAAAGGAAAATTGCAGAACAATCTTTCCTTTTATAAGATTTGCTATATTTTACAAAATACCTCAATTCCTATCTCAAAATGCATGTATAGAACATTCTCCAGAATGTTTTAGAGTCTGGAACTTTCTTTATAGCTGGAGGAGGCCCTAGGGTTGGGATACAGTTGGCGTGCTTTTCCAGGGTGGCACAGTTCTCAAATTGCCTCTTTTTTCAGATAACTGTTTCATTGCAAATGCATGTCCATCATTATTATTGTTCATCTATCATTACAGTTCATTATTTACATTTCATTTGTTTGTTCATATACTATATTTCTCTTATTTCTTTTTAAAATTTTTAAATTCATTTCAATGATAAAAAAAGATAAAATATCAATGAAACAGTTTCAAAACAGGTTAGTAGGACAGTTACAATAATTAATACATTGCATATTGTTGTATTTTCAGTAGTTATTCATAGTACAAGATGTAGACATACATCTCTTTTTTCCATTTATTTTTATTTTATTGAAATACAAATGTCAATCAGACAGTTTCAAAACACGATAACCATACAGAGTTGATGAAATAATACATTGCAAATTGTTTTCATAACGTCTTGGTATTGTACAAGGTGCATACATGATATTATATTTACAGGTTTTTATGTAGCTGAATAATATCAAAGATTCAATAATTATTTACCTAGTGGATGACCATAGCACTAAAAGCCGACATAATATCCTGTCCCACCACCAATAGTGCAGATCTTGCCTCTCATAGAATTATGTAGAAGCACAGTGTTATGTATCCCAACTGTACTGTCTATACACACACAGGATGATTTTTTCTTTCTACAACCCTTCCTTTGTCTACACCTGTCAAAAGTGGGCACTCCGTTGACATTCAACTACCTTAGGTGCTTGAACTCGACACCAGAGTCCAACACAGTCCAGCATTCTGCAACCATAGGGAGTTATTCAAAGAAATTGTCGACCATATCCATTTACAGCTCAGCTTAATATTATGGGCTCACGATGTATACTTCATTTTTATACTTTTATACTTTTCTGCTGGATGGTTAAGACCTAGGTAGATCAAAACTTATATATCAACACATGAACTTTATATTTCCTATGT
>PVKA01031562.1:0-26110 GCA_004027165.1 Ctenomys sociabilis | reverse complement strand
GAAAAAAAAAAAAAAAAAACAGAGGAAGCTAAGTGTGGCGGCACATGCCTATAATGCCAGCACTTGGGAGGCTGAGGCAGGAGGATCATGAAGGATCCTGGGAAGCTCAAGGCCAGCCTGAACTGCATAGCAAAACCCTGTCTCAAACCATGTTCCCCCCAAATAAAAGTGTATGAAAAACTATTGCCATATTTAGCTATTAGGGAAATATAAGTCAAAATAATGATTTTCCATCAGATGTTAATATTTTTTCATATACTTATGGGTCATTCATACTTGTGTTCAGTAGTGTCTATTAATGTCATTTGCCCATTTTTGACTGGGTTATTTGTGTTTAAATACTTTCTTTCTTTTAAAAATCTATCTATCTATCTATCTATCAATCTATCTATCTATCTATCTATCTATCTATCTATCTATCTATCTATCTGGTACAGGGTTTCGCTATGCAGATTGGACTTGTAGTGATCCTCCTGTCTCAGCCTTCCCAGCTCTGGGGGTTACAGGCATGCACCACTACACCCATTTTCTATGGCCAGATGGTGTGCCCAAGATTCTGGGGTGGCAGAACATGTGGTACCCAGGATCGAACCCAGGTCCTTGAGCTTCCCACGCAGGTGCTTAGACCACCAAGCTATATTCCCAGACTGTTTTTGTTCTTTGGAGGTTTTTCTTTCCTTCCTTCCTTCCTTCTTTCCTTCTTTCCTTCCTTCCTTCCTTCCTTCCTTCCTTCCTTCCCTCCTTCCTTCTTTCCTTCCTCCCTCCCTCCCTCCTTCCCTCCCTGCCTCCCTCCCTCCCTCCCTCCCTCCTTCCCTCCCTCCTTCCTTCCTTTCTTTCTTTCCTTGGCAGAACCAAGGATTAAACTCAGAATAAGTGAAGCACTTATTCTACTGAGCTATCCCCCTGGCCCTAACTCAAATACATTTAATTTTTTTTTTAAATTAGAACCAGGGATTGAACTCTGGCCCTTGCTCTTATCATGCAAGCACTTATTCTACTGAGCTATCTCTCCAGTCCCTTTTTTTTTTTTTTACTTCCTTATACTTTCTAGTTATTAGTCTGCTATCAGAAGAGTAGCTGACAAAATTTTTTCCCATCCTGTGGCCTGTCTCTTTATTTTATTGTTTCTTTTGATGTGGAGAATTAAAAAAATTAAATATAATCATATTTTTTACTCTTGCTATTATTTTTGGTACTAGAATTATGTTTGGAATTCTATTCAGGAAGTTCTTGACTACCCAGACCTTTTCTTAAATTGAATTTTAAGACAGGGTATCGCTAGTGGTCCAGGTTGAGTTAGAACTTGCCATCTTCCTGTCTTAGCCTTCTGAAGGGCTAAGGTTACTTTGTGCCCCAGAATGCCTGGATATTCCCTTGACAAACTGTTGCAAAAATTTATGTAAATGTTATCATACCTACAATCTATTTAAAGGTTGATTAGTCCTTGAAAGGAGTAAAGAGTGGGTAGTGAGACTAATTATGCCAGTAACAGAACCATTAGTATTTCAGCTTTTGGGAGGAATATCGTGGTCACAGGATCAATGTTAGAAGACTAATTTTTACACAGAATTTTTTTTGTGGAATTGGGAATTGAACTCAAGCCCTTGCACTTGCCAGGGAAGCGCTTATTCCACTGAGCCATCTCTCTGACCTACTAGAAGACTAATTTTTATAATTATAATGTCCAGTAAATGGAAGATGTTTTATAATTCATTATAGTAGTTTGATTTTTCTACTGATATAAATAAATAAATAAATAAATAAATATATAATTTATTGTATATATTTTTCTTTGTCACTCCTTTGTGACACATTTCTAGGTGATTAGACAGCTCCTAGATGCTCTAGGAAGGTGACAACAAAGCCACCTACCACTTCATAGATAGCAACATGAAAGCTATTTCAGCAATGACCTCTGTTCACTCACCCTTGACTTTTACATCAAGTGGCAATGGCTGGACACTCCCATTTTGGTACATCTACATCATATCTTGGCAAGTCAATTCTATTGTTAGGAACAGAGCAATTAGAAAGCAATATAAAGTGAAATGAACAAACTACATAAATGAGGAGGCCTACTTTCATTATGAGCCTAAAACAGTTTCATTCTTCTGGTTTTTTTTTTAAATTTATTTATTTATTACAGTGTCTCACTATACATCATGGACTCTTTTTTTGCGGGAGGAGGCGATCAGCTCAGCTCGCCCTGGACGAGGGGCTGGCGTGGCATGTGGTGCTGGGGATTGAACCGCAGTCCCTGAGAGCTTGCCTAAGCTTGCCAAAGCAGGTGCTTTAGACCACTGAGCTATCTTGCCAGCCCTGGGTTTTTATTTTGAAGCATGAAATGTATGAGAAGCTCATGCTGTATTAGGGCGATTCTGCTTGCTTATTCTCAGGTAGACTTTCAGGAAAAATTATTTATTAAACCATGAGAAACTACAAACAAAAATTTGAAATATTATCCTCCCACTGAGATTCAAATAAAAGAGGCATGAAAATTATTATTATTATTATTATTATTATTATTATTATTATTATTATTATTATTTTGTGGAACTGGAGATTGAACTCAGGTCCTTGCACTTGCCAGGCAAGTGCTTATTGTACTGAGCTATCTCTCCAGCCTCTATGAAAATTATTTTTAGTAGCTTTTCTTCCCTTCATTTCAAATTGGCATACAATGCCATCTTCCTTCTTTTAGAAAGATCAGGGGCTGGTGACATAGCTCAGAGGATTAAAGCACTTGTTTAGGTAAGCTTAGGCAAGGGCAGGGACTGTGGCTCAATCACCAGCACCACGTGCCACACCAGCCCTGCCACCAGGGCGGAGCCACCAGAGTCTGGGTATAATGGTGCATGTTTGTAATTCCAGCACTGGCGACGGTGAAAGCAGGAGGATTATCATGAGTCCAAGCTGTGTAGTGAGACCCTGTAACATCCAAATACATTTAAAAAAAATCAAAATAATGTTCTTTTTTTTTATGTATTTAGTACAGGGTCTCACTATGTAAATCGGACTCATAGTGATTCTCCTGTTTTCACCCAAACACTCAGATTATGCTCCACCGTGCCCAGTCTCAATTACTGTCTCAGCATGCCCTAGGGACAGGCTAGCACGCCCGTGCAGCATGCTTGAGATAGAATTCAGGCCACTGTCCTCTGCCTAAGCAGGCACTTTAGTCCACTGAGCTATTGGGCTGGCCCAATAATGTTCTTTTAAAGATAGACTGGAGTGGCACAATGCCTTTCTGGCAAGTGTAATGTTTTGAGTCCTGATTTAAAAAAAAAAAAAGACTGCAAAGGAATATGGAAAATTTGAGTTTTTTTCATTAAATTTGAAAAGTGGGTAATGCAGCATTTTGCATTCCAGGATATTTGGAAATTTTTGATTTTAGGGAAGGGTCTAAAGGGTGTTCAAGGTCTCACTACTAGATCAGACTCGTAGTGATCTGCCTGTTTACAGCCTCCCAAAAGCTGGGATTACAGGCATGTGCCACAAAGCCTAGCCTCAATTGCCGGCTCGGTGCTCCTTGTGGGTGGGGCCGGTACAGGTCGAACCCCAGCACCTGCGCCTGCTTGCAGGGGCTTTAATCCCCTGAACTGTTTGGTTGATGCTGTTTGGGAATTTTTAAGTGAGAAAAACTTAAAGCTGTACTTTGATAATAACATAAAACTTGTCTAAAATGTATTTTTCTCTTGTAACATGTGGCTGCATGATATTTAACAGGTTTTTTTTTTTTTCCTTTATAAGGGAGAAACTCACCAATTTAAATAATGCTACACCTACAGTAGTTGATAAGTGCATGGATTTAGTTGTTGGCTTTTCTTTGTCCCATTGAACACTGACAAAAAAATTAGCTTAATAAGTCATTATATTAAAAGTAATATCCATATGATAGTAATTTAAAACACTAAAAGGAGGCAATTTGGGGCGTGGGGGTCAAGTTCACCTGAGTATACTTTTTGGCACCTCCCCTAGTAACGATTATATACACAGGTATTTTCTGAGTGAAACTATGTACTGCGTACATTACCTATGAGGTATTTTATGTGATATTATTTATTTTTACATAATACTACCCATGCAACTCATGGTTTAGGAAGCATTCACTGCCACCAAAGGAATCCTCTACCTACAACAGCCGCCCTCCCCCACCTCACCAAGTGACCAGTCAGGTCTGTGGGCTCTTCTCTATGGCCCTATGAACTTTCTCACTTTCTTTGGTGCGCTTTCCTCTTTAACCTGAGATTAATTTAATTAATTTAATGTTTGCTTAATTACAGAACATCACAGAGAGAGATTCTTCCTCCCTTTCCTCAATGTGTCTCCAGTGGGGAAATAAGTGCAGTCGAGACTAGTTGAGACAGATGATCTCGACAGATGCCTGGCTCAGCCTGTTCTCCCTGAGGGTTTTCTGCTACTCCTGAGATGCTTATGGGGGTCCAGTGATTCTCACTGCTGCCTGGGGAGAGACTAGACAGTATCACTGTCCTGGGAAGCAGGGGCGGGGCAAGGGAAAGACAGGGGCGGGACCAACACCTTGTGGGGGTGGTGAACTCGGGATGGGGCGTGGTCTTGGTGGGAGCCGGGCGCCCGGGCCTGCAGTGGGTCTGGGCGGGGCTGGGCGGGGCCTCGTGCTAACGGTCGCGCGCGCTGTCAAGTGGGCTCTGGGCAGCTGCCATCCGAGCGTTCGGAGGAGCGCGACTCTGGGGCGGGCCAGAAGAACAGCCAGCTGGGCGCACATCTGGTGAGCAGAAGCACGAGCCTCACTTCATTCCTTAGGGCTGAGGTTTCAGGCTGCTGCGGCGCTGTGGGAAGCCGGCTTGTTTTCTGAGGGCTCCCCAGCTAGCGCGTGGCTCTGCGCCTCTCGGGTTCCTGCCGATAATGTGCCCCCTCATCTCCCACTCACTCCTCAGGCCCACCCAGCCTCCCCACCCGGGAACTCTTCCTCCTCCTGTTGGGTCCTCCCTGGTTTTTCCCACCTCAGGTTTTCCCCTCATAACCCTCCTGCGGGTCCCTCAGGCCCCCATCCCCACCCCGGGTTCCTGCCCTCAAGTCTTCCTCTCAGTGCTTGGTCCTTCAGGTCACCTTCTCTTGTTCTTCCTCTCAGGTTCCTGCTTTGGGTCCCCCCTCAGGTCGGATCTGTGCTTGTCAGGTAGCGGCAGTAGGACTTTACTGGCCCCTGGCATTTTGGGTTTTCGGGAAGAGACTACTGCGTGGGGCTCTGAAGAAGTTTTAAGGGGCAAGAACCAGTCAAATTTAAAACCCAGGGGCTAGGGAGAGAGCTCGACGGTCTCTAAGCGCCTGCCTGGCAAGCGCAAGGACCTGGGTTCGATCCTCAGGTTCGATCCCCGGGTTCGATCCCTGGTACCGCATGCTGCGCCGAGCCGGCCACCGAAACCGGGAATGGTGGCACATACCTGTAATCCCAGAGGTGGGGAGGTGGGGACAGGAGAATCATTATGTGAGTCTGAGCTTTGAGGTGAGAACCTGTACTAAATAAATAATAAAAAGAGGAAAAGATTTAAAACCCAGAACTTGAGGGTTGACCCTGTGATATATAGAACCTATTGAATATAGTCATACAGAGAATGTATGACTATGTATATTGTGTTGTTTCAAAATAGCTTCCTTACTAAATACAAATATATACTTTTTCAGTTTTCATTAGACTCCCTCTTAGTGTTGTACCCTCTAAGTTTTGAAAAATACATAGTGTCATGCCAGTAAACTGCCATCACAGGATCCTACAGACCAGTCTCATTACCTTAAAAATCCACAGCCCTTCCTTTCTCCTACTCACTCCCCCTACCCTGAGTGCTCTCTGGAAACAATGGTATTTTTACTCTCTTCAGATTTTTGCATTTTCCAGAATGTTATGGAATTATAATCATTGAAAATATAATGTCAAAGCAATGAATGAACAAATGGGAGCCTTGCACGTCACCACAGAGATTAAAACAAAATGATGTTTTAGATCTTTGGTAAGAATTTCTCAGCCCTGGGCTTGTCAGTTACTAGATGCAAATGGATGAGGAGAATATAAAATAAAAAGCTTTTGGATTTGTGTACATCATAGAATTTTCTTTATTTCTTTTTTTTCTGGTACTGGAGATTGAACTCAGAGCCTTGCAGCTTGCCAGGAAGGCACTTATCTGCTGAGCTATATCCCCAGCCTCACATTTTTTCTTTCTTTCTTTCTTTCTTTCTTTCTTTCTTTCTTTCTTTCTTTCTTTTTTTTTTTAAGTGGTGTTAGAAAATTTGGAACTACTTTGAAAAGTTACTAACACACTTTCTTATTCTCCCCATGCTGGAGAATTCTCCAGATGATGGGTGGTCATCTAACTTACTAATGGACACCTTATGTTTAGAAGTTACCTAGAATTTTTTTTTTCAGAACCAGAGATTGAACTCATGCCCTTGTGCTGAGCCATCTCCCCAGCCCCAAATTTCATAGTACACAACTTGCCCAAGTTCCCATTGAAGTAGCAGGAGGAAAAAAAAGTGAAAAAAACTATTTTCCTATATAAGAGAAAATAAGTAGTTTTATTAAAGTTTGTTACAATGTTTCTGGTTTATGATGAGAATTTGGAGAGATTTTCCTGTAGAGAAATGACATTAAAAAACTTCTTAATAATAGCCTAGTCCAATATTAATTAAAAAAAAAAAACTAGACAGAGTCTCACTATATACCCAACCTAGCTTCAAATTCATGATGATCTCCTGCCTCTGCCTCTGGAGTGCTAGTATTACAGATGTGTGCCATATCACTTGGCTCCAACATCAATTTTTTTTTTTTTTTTTTTTTTTTTTTTTTTTTTTTTTTTTTTTTTTTTTTTTTTTGCTGTACTGGGGATCGATTGAACTCAGGACCCTGCACTTGCCAGGCAAGTACTTATTTTGCTGAGCTATCTCCCCTGTCCACCAACATCAATTTTAATTAAAATAAGAAAAATTTTAATTAAAATAACGCCATAGTGGCCCACCTGTAATCCAGCACTTGGGAGGCTGAGGCAGGATAATCACAGGGAGTTCAAGGCCAGCCTGAAGAGGAATAAGATCTTGTTATTAGATCTTAAAATAAACAAATTAAAAAATCAGTTAATTAAATAGAAAATTTGCCCAGCAGAGCAAAAATATAGGCCACATTTATTCTCATAATTTATTTTTTTATTTTTTGTTCTCATAATTTAAATGTTTTATTTAAATCTAATATTAGGTGTTCACTAACATTCTTATTTATTAAAAAAGCTAATTATAGCAGTATTATCCTTAAATTATAAGTTAGATTATTTATAGACAAATTCTAATTAGCTACTATGTGTAAAGCACTGAACTACCTTGTCATTGTGGAAAACAGTAGGGAATGACATAAGATGCCCCCCCTTCTTTTTTTTTGACGGAACCGGGGATTGAACTCAGGCCCTTGAGCTTGCCAGGGAAGTGATTATTCCACTGAGCCATCTCCAGCCCCATGACACCCTTTTTTCTTTTCTTTCTTTTTTTTTTTTTGTCTTTTTGAGACAGGGTCTCACTATGCAGTTCAGGCTGGCCTTAAGCTCACTTTGTAGCTCAGGCTGGTCTCGAACTCACAACAATCCTCCTGCCTCAGCCTCCCGAGTGCTGGGACTACAGGCATGCGCCACCACGCCCGGCTGACACCCTTTTTTCATTAGTCAACCATCTAAAGAGGGGCAAAGTTCACAGGCAGCAACTAGGAAGTGGGGGTACTGGAGTTGGGTGGAATAGTTGAGGTGAGATTAGAGGAGAGGAAAGATTTCTTTTAGAGACCTAACAATATAGAGGACCCTGTCCTGGGAAGACTGGAAGGTGGTGTGAGGGGTAATGTGGACAGGTGATTCAAAGAAGTAGGAGCGGCACTGGCCGCTTCCCCAGTGAGTTCTGCCTGGGATTCCAAAAAGTAGAGGGAAGTAAGGAAGACATAGTAGAAGCCACATGGGCTGGACATTACAGGATGTGGCAAGGAGCTTGTGTTTTAATTTATGGTAAAGTGACACAGATTTTTAAAAAAGGAAGTGGCATGATTTAAGTTGTAAAGATTGTTCTATCTTTTGGAAAGGAGATGGAAAGGGAAAAGAATACAAGAAGACTCGTAAGGAAGTCAGGAGCATGAGAGAAGTGATCATATTGAAAAGAGAATCAGGGAGCTGGGGAGATGGCTCAGTGGAATAAGTGCTTTCCTGGCAAGCACAAGGGCCTGAGTTCAATCCCTGGTTCCACAAAATAAATAAATAAATAAATAAATAAATAAATAAATAAATAAATAAATAAATAAAAAGAGAGAGAGAAGCAGGAGGGAGAGAATGAGGCTTAAGCAATGAAAGACCAGAAATGTTATTGATGATGACTGAGAGTGGAATTTTCTGATGATACCTCCAGGGCAGCAGCACAGCACCTAGTTTAAGGTCTGGTGAATAATCATTATGTTGAAAAGAATAGGCAGCCAACAGATGCTCAGACACATACTCCCTTTCCTGGCTGTGGTGTTGGGGAGATAGCTCAGCAGCATAAGCACCTGCCTGGCAAGCACAAGGTCCTGAGTTTCGATACCAAAAAAAAAAAAAAGAAAAATAAAGAAAGAAAACTTATATATTCCTTTCCTGGCTGTGCATTGTATCATAAAGTCATCAAGGTTCATTCTGCATGCCCTTTCCATGTCTCTGCTCACAGTTTCTCTGTCCCAGACCCAGATATTTAATGCTGACATCCTCAGAATCTGTGACTGTGGTCTCAAAATCATACAATGGATTTTTTTTTGTGGAACTGGGGATTGAACTCAGACCCCTTGCTCTTGCCAGGGAAGTGCTTATTCCACTGAGCCATCTCCCTGGCCATGGTCTCAAAATCAGAATTAGTGAGTTTGCCTTAAGGATCTAATTGACAGACTAAGCTAACCTGCAGCCAGAATGAGCAGCTAGCAGTGTACCTTCTTTATTTGGGTTCATAGAGTCCCCTTCTTCTGTTCCAGACCCCCTGTGGAAGTGAAGGCCAGAAAATACAGCTTTCTCCTCTGGAGGAAAGCTTCAGCAGAGGAGCTGGAGGGGATTAGGTCTAAACAAAGGATCAGGAAGGTTCTAGATAAATAAACTAGGGGAGCTGGATTCAGGCCAGGAAAGAGGTCACTCTAAAACCACAAGATGGAGATATCTCAGTAGAATAAGCACTTGCCTGACAAGCACAGGGTCCTGAGTCCAATCCCTGATACTGAAAAAAAAAAAAAAAAAAAAAAAAAACCTCAAGATGGACTCAGAAATCAAGGAGGAGAATTAGAAGACTTGGGGTGGGGGAATCTGTCAGAGGTGATTCTGGTGTCCCTACTGTGGGTTGCATAGGCATAGCATCATGACAGGAACCTTTTGCATTGCCAGCTTTATTACCTTGTACTAACAAAATTCTATCACCATTAATATCTTTCCTTCCACCATTGGCCAAGATCTAGATCAGTGGCCTGGAGTCTGGATACTTATAGCCTTACATCAAGCCCTCTTGTTTTCACTGCTCCTTGCTAAAGCTCTTGAGTAGATAAAAGGAACAATTGTGGCAACCATCTCAAGGCCTTATCCCTTGTCCTGATTTTGAATCAGTCACATATCAGACATTCAATCCATGTATTGAATGAATAAGATATATAAAAATGAGTTTTTGTAGTACTATGAGAAATTTTAGCCTAGGACAATGGCATTAGAGATGGAGAAAAAGAGAAGCTTTAAATATATTTATAGAGTATAAAGGACAGTAGTTACTGATGAATTAAGTACTTTCTGAATTCTCAACTTGAGCTCTTTATTTCATATTAATCCTTTTTTTTTTTTTTGCATAACCAGGGGTTGAACTCAGGCTCTTATGCTTGACAGGGAAGCGCTTATTCCACTGAGCCATCTCCACAGCCCCTATTTCATATTAACCTTATGTTTTTCAAAATGTCCAAGTAGAGAAGCAAGTCATTTTTATGGAAGATATTAAAATATATCACTGTATAATTCAATAATTATAGAAACTGAATAAACTTAAAGGAGATAATATGTCACTGACAAAATCACCAAGACATATTAAAGGATAAAAATCTTGAAAAAGTCATGTAATATATAGGTGGGTTGTGCTTTTATGTAAAATTTAACTACTGAATATTCATTCCCTTGGACCATGAGTGTCTGGTACTTGATAGGCTTTTAATAATTTTTTCTTATCTTTTTGAGACAGGCTCTTGCTATGTTATTCAGGCTGGCCTTGAGCTCACTTTGTAGGCCAGGCTGGTCTTGAACTTGCAGCGATCCTCCTGCCTCAGCCTCCCAAGTACTGGAATTATAGGCTTATACCACCATGCCTGGCTTGCTTTGTTTTTTGGCGGAATCAGGAATTGAACTCAGGCCCTTGTGCTTGCCAGGGAAGAGCTTATTCCATTGAGCCATCTCCTCAGCCCCATTGCTTTGTTTTTTGACATAGCATCTCTTTATGTGTAGTCCAGGATGGCCTTGAAATTCAGGTAGTCTTCCTGCCTCAGCCTCCAAAGGCTGGGATTATAGGCATGTTCCAGCATTCTGGAATATTTCTTGAATGTATGGATGAATAAATGAATCTGTCATTGTTTGACAAATATTTCAGAGAGTGGAATTTCATAGCCAGGTCTGATGAGGCCGAAGAATGAGGGAGAAATTTCATGCTGCTTAATTACCAGTTATTTCTTCTGGTATCAGAAGGCCTTGAATACAAAAAGTGCTACACTACACTGGCTAACATTAAAAAGTAATGCTTTTATTATTGAGAGCCTGTGAACATCCTTGTGCACCTTGTGAACACTATTGAAAATTCTCACTGCAAGTGATGTTATCCGTATTTTCATGATGGGGAAATTAAGGTCAATAATGTCAAAACATGTAATTACAAGTTAGTGGGTTCTGGAATTCAAAGTGATATTTAATTAACTCCACAGGTTCCCTGAACTCAGTGTTAGGGAACACTTTCTTCAACTGAAGTCTGTGGCTAGGGGCTGGGTAGATGGCTCAGATTAAGCTCAGATTGAACTCAGGCTGAGTTCATGGTTCTGGAAAAAAAAAAAATGTGAAGTCTGTGGGTGAGGGTATTCCCAGACTTACAAAAGCTATTTCACTTACAAACTGAAATCAAGTTAGACTGTTAGTTTGGCTCAGTTTACAGTTTTAGATAAAATAAAGCATTTCCTAGTGATGATATTTATGGACAAGTCACCATTCATTCATTTGATGTTTATGAGTATTTTCTATGTGCTAATGTAGTACTGAAATATACACATTGGAGGGCATGGCAGTACATTTCTGCGGTCCCAGAACTCTGGGACATTGAGGTGGGAGATTCCCTTGTACCTAGGATTTGGAGACCAGCCTGGACAACTTATCAAGCCCTCCATCCCTTCCAACCCCTTTTCCTCAAAACCACACACACAAAAATATGTAAGACATTACCCATTTTTAAAAATTTAGTATAGGGTCTATAGGATCTCGCTACACAGATTCAGACTTATAGTGATACTCCTGTTTTCAGCCTCCTAAGCGCAGGGATTACAGGCATGTGTCTCAATCGCTGTCTCATTGCACACCAGGTGGGGCCAGCACAGCATGCTGGGAATCGAACCATGGTCCCAGAGTCTGCCTAAGCAGGTGCTTTAATCTGCTGAGCTATCTGGCTGGCTGACATGATCTTTTTCTTTGTAAGTTTAGCATCTAGAGGTGTCTTTAAAAATTACTACCTTTCTCCTAACACAATGTAAACAAATTTATGACTTGAGGTGTTTACAATACAGTTTTACTTTAAGTTTTAGGTACCTTGATGCCAATAAATTTGTAAATTTTCAAATGTCCTGCTGAATGCTCACTTCAGCAGCACATATATTTAAATATCTCACTGAATCATCTCTCACCTGAAACTCTAAATTTATATGGCGTTTATTTATTTTATTATTATTATTTATTATTTATTTTTGTTTTATTGAAGTACATGGTATTTAAAAATTGCTAAGTTTTATATAGTCTTAAAAACCAAAATATATGGCTATGGTGCTGCATACCTGTAATTCCAGAACTTGGGAGACTGATGCAGGAGGATCACCCAGAGTTTAAGGCCGCCTGGGCTACATAGTAAGTTCAAGATCAGTCTGAATTATATAGTGAGATCGTGCCTCAAAAAATAAGAAACATACACACACACACACGAAAAGAAAATGAAAAATTGAAATCTAGCTATGTCATTCACATAGGCTTTGTATTTGTTTTTATTTCTGTGTTTTTAAGATGGAGTCATATCAGGTTGGCTTAGAATTCTCACTTCAGCATCTGGATTACCTGGGACTGTAAAGGACAATATATATTTTTTGATTCTTCAGCTAACACAGAAGAGATGATTTATTGTACATGCTTTACACTCAGCCAAAAATGAGAACAGAAGTAGTCCAGAATGCCGCAGGTCTGGGACAAAAACACAGAACGCTTAGTTTGAACTAGGTGGATCTCTCTTTGAGGTGGTCTTGGTGATCAGATGGCAGTGGAGTTCTAATCCATTGAGACATTCTAGGCAGCATGCAGTCCAAAACTTGCACCAGCGTTGTTGGCCTCCAGCATTCTTTATTTCTGTCCTTTGGCCTCCGTGGGTGTATGAGCTATTTTACTTGGACCTCTATCTCAGCTTCAGTCTGTGCATTTGCTTCTTCCTTCATTTGGGAGGACAATATTTTTTGAGACAGAGTCTCACTGCAGTTGAGGTTGGCCTTGAACTCATGATGTAGCTGTAGCTGATCTCGAACTCCTGGTGATCTTCCTGCCTCAGCACCTCAAGTGTTGGGATTACAGGCATGTGTCAGTATACCTTGCAATGAAAGGACACTTTAAATATGTTTCCTATCAGACTAAATCTACATTAATTTATATTTCATTATTATAATGAATAATTTTTAATGAATGAATAAAATATTCAGTGTTTTCCTAGTATTTTTTTAAGTTTTGAAATTTTTCATAGTTTTAGAGCTTTAATTTATACAACTAAATTTTATCTTTTAAAATGTAGATTAAAAAATGGCAAACTCCTTTTCATCAAAGGCCTTCACTGCGCTTTCAGATCTGCATCCAAATATGGCCAACCTGGTAGGTTTCAATGATGTAGTAGCTTGATTATGTGCTAATGAAAATTTGTCTGTTAACATTACATAAACATTGTTGATTCATTGAACATATATTTGTATAATTGACAGGTAAAAGGATACTCATTGCTTTAGTATACATGTTAAGTATCCCTAAACTTCTTTGTACCCATGCCAATATAAATTAATCTTTCTTTTGTCTGTAAAGTAGAAGATATATGACTGTTGGTAGGATTAGCAATTGTACAAAATGATCAAGAGGTCTTTTGCATTTGTGTAGTAAAATGACAACTGTAATGTATTCTCAAATTTAGCATTATAAAATCATTTTCTTTCTTTTTTTTTTTTTTTTTTTTTTTCAGAACCAGGGATTGAACTCAGGACCTTGCACTTGCCAGGGAAATGCTTATTCCACTGAGCCATTTCTCTGGCACCTACAAAATCATTTTCATCCTCAAAAAGACAAATAAAAAAATTATTTTCATCCAGCAGTAGCAAATCCCTAATCAAAGTTTATGACTTCTTGAGAGGAGTTGTGGAAATCTACTTATTTAAAAGAAACTAGGTAGAACCATGAGATGCAGAATTTAGTGAAAGAGATTATGACACTTCACCTTCCCAATCCTGACCTATCTGGCATTGCAAAAACAGATTTCTTAAGATGATAAAAATTTGTGTGTAACTTTACTAATTTTCAATTCAAATTTTATTAATGTTAAAATGCAGTTATTCCTGTTAGTTTTCCTTAAAAAGTAAACTGCCAATTGTCTCTTAAAATAGAAAGTAATACTCATTTCCTTTAGTTGAATTTATTCAGCAAAATTCACTGAATGTACAGGTATGCAGAATTTAAGAAATAATGACAATGTGCCTAAACATAATTCATTAACTCAACTATAATGTTATATTCTTAAAAGTTTGACTGTACTTAAAATATAGCAGGTTATTTCAAAATCACTTCCTAGAATTAATAATATGTTTATGTTTTTCCTCTCAAAAAAAGGTATTTTTTAACGTTTTTATTTAAAAATTTTTTAAGACAAGATCTGTGTAGCCCAGGATAACTTCCAACTCATGGTCCCCCTGCCTCAGACTCTCATATGCTGGGATTACATTATTTTTATGCTTTAAAGTACATTTTTAATATTTTATTTTTCTTTGTTATTCATTAAAGTTTTAAAGAGATTTTAGTACCTTGAAGGTTTAAGATCCAAAACTATTGAATTTTGATCTATTAGTAACAATATTTGTTTTTTACAGTCTAATTTATATTACTGTCCAGCATGTTGAATTAAGAAATTAAGCAATTTTATGTTAGGAAACCCTATGTAAAAGCAAACTTTGAAGGCCATTGCAAACTAAGTTGCACTGTACACGTGCATTGAATTAAATCAGTAAATACTGATAGCATAAGGCAGTTAATATGCTCCATCTAGTGACTGAAAGTGAAGTAAAAGCATACTAGATATTAAACGATTATATTTGCAATAGCAGTTAATTGTCTTACTACTTTGTAATAGTCTTTGTGGAATTGAACATTTATGAAATTCTTTTAAATGTTTGTCTGACATAAATACATTTAAACATATCCAAGTCAAAAATGTTTGTTAGATCCAGTAAAATATAACAAATCCATGAAATTAGATTTACCATCTACATCTGTGTTTAATACTGGTCTTCTATACTCTTTTGTTTTTCAGAAAATATTCGGTGTAGTTATTGGGAAAACAGATGTCAAAGGCTTTCCGGACAGAAAAAGCTGAGTTTTTTTTTTTTAGTTTTGTTTAACTTTACTTTGTTTCATCAACCGTGGCTTATGACTACAATGAAGTATATTTAACTGATTAATTCTCCATGCCTGTTTAACTCGTTGTTTTTTTTTTTTTGTTTTTTTTTTAGCGGAATTGGGATTGAACTAGGCCCTTGTGCTTGCCAGGGAATCACTTACTCCACTGAGCCATCTCACCAGCCCCACCTGTTTAACTCTTTAAAGTCAATAGCCAGCCGGGCGTGGTGGCACATGCCTGTAATCCTAGCACTAGGGAGGCTGAGGCAAGAGGATTGTTGTGAGTTCGAGACCAGCCTGAGCTACAAAGTGAGCTTAAGGCCAGCCTGAACTGCACAGTGAGACCCTGTCTCAAAAAGACAAAAAAAAAAAAAATAAATAAATAAATAAATAAAATAAATAAATAAATTAAAAAAAATAAAATAAAATAAAGTCAATAGCCATATCCATTATTGTACTTAATTCAAGGGCATATGTGTGAGCGGTCACAACTGTAATGATTTTATGTGATGTTTCTCGAACAGACAGGACTTTTGTAAATAATGCCCCAAGTAGTTAAAATTTGGTTGGGTTATTAAATTATCTCAACAAAACTTTATTTAGTACCTCTACTTATATAAAGGCAAAATAGAAATTGTGATCTCATATCTTCAGATGCAATAGTGTCTAAGAGTATGAATTTGGGGGTCTAGATTTACTTGCTTCAGTTACTTGCTAACTGATCTAAGATTACTCCTATATATATACACTACCTATGAAATGGGGACACATAAACCTAATGTGAGATGCAAATAAGTTCATATGGGTAAGGGTTAGTTTTGTGTGTAACCCTTACTATGTAAGGGTTCTTACTATGTAACCCAGAGTAAGAACTCCAGATTACCTATCACTTTCAGCCTAAGAGGTAAAAAATACATAAATATCAAATAAGAGAGAAAGTGATAGGATGAAGCTTTTTGAGCAGGGAGGTGTCATGGTAGAGTAGTGCCTGAGGAAAAAGTATGGTGGCAGTATCTATACATTTACTCAACCAAACAAAGTGCTAAAAAAATTCATCTTTCATGTGTGGAAAGGTATAATTAACTTTGGCCTTAGTTTTTTTTTTTATTTTAATTAGTTATTTATTGGGTACAGGTCTCATAATGCAGTTCAGATTTGTAGTGATCCTCCTGTCTCAGCCTCCCCAGTGCTGGGACTATAGGAGTGCACCACCACACCAGGTTTTAGGGCCAGCACAACATGCCCAGGATGGCATACTTTACTGGGGAATGAAACATGGGTCCCTGTGTTTACCAGGCAGGCACTTAGATGGCTGAGCTGTCTTCCCAGCCAGCCTTAGTGGTTTTTATGAAGTTATTTGACCGTGCAAGGGTTTTAGAAAGATGGAAAGCTAATCCATGGGTAAATTTTAGTTTTTAAAATCAAATCAGTGGGCCTGGAATTTAGCTCAGTGGCACAACACATTCCTGGCAAGCTCAAGGCTCAGAGTTCAATTCCTAGTACCAAAACAACAACAAAAACTAACAATAAAATCAAATAACCTCTTTAGGCATGGTGGCAGAAGCCTGCAATCCCAGCACTCAGGAGGCCTATGCAAAAGGATTGCTGAAAGTTTGAGGCCAGCCTAAATTACATAGCAAGAACTAGTCTCAAAAAACAAAGAAAAAAAAAAACACCTTTAAACTTTTGTAGTGCTCGCTTCGGCAGCACATATACTAAAATTGGAACGATACAGAGAAGATTAGCATGGCCCCTGCGCAAGGATGACACGCAAATTCGTGAAGCGTTCCATATTTTTAAATGGAAAAACAATCATATCTTTCTAAGCAGTAATGGAGGAAGACTAGTGCTTTGTGCATTTTTGATATATTTGGGTTCATTCTCCCACAACATTATACTTTTGACACAATTGAGTTTCTCATAAGTATCCTAGTTCATGTACATCCGAATGCTAAATAATACTGTGTTTCAGTTTTGTGTTGCAAGAACAAATGGAATAAACTTGAATTGTGCTACAGCTAAAAAAAAAAATAAATAAATAAACTTTTGTAGTTTATATGAAAGATAATATATGGAATGCTAAAACTATCAATTCACTACAATTGTTTTTAAAAGTGTCAGTACTTTTTATTAAAAGTTAAGATATAGTACCAAAGTATACTTTAAGTGAATCAGAACTCTAGCCAAACAATTTTTGCCATAATTTTGGCAAAGACAGACATTAATTTTATTAAAATCATCTGAGTAATTATGGCTCTGTTGGTTTGACTCACAGTGTAGTGATAGTTACCTTTATTTTTGTTTTATTTTATATTCGTGTGCCATCTTTATTTTTGAGGTTACATAACAAAATTACCATCTTGTTTTTGGGCAATTCATGTCTGTACTTAATTTTATCATAAATAGATCAACATTACACTTGAATAGTTTGAGAAAATCTTTATATCTTACTGTTTATTAAGGTCTAGAAGGCATAATATCAAATGCATGAATTATGAAAAAAGTAATTATTAAAATATCTGCTAAGATTATAATAGTGAAATGCTTTTCACCATCAAGTTTTCTGAATGAGAGGGAGAATACTTCAATATTGTTTGACTTCTTTTTATGACATCTGTAGTGCTTTTAGGTGGAAAGTGCGCTTGCTGTTTATACTTTCATGAAAAATTAAGTCAGTATAAAATGTAGAATTGATAAGCAAAATTTCTTTTTCGATCCATTCTAGTCCTCTTTCCAAAAGTAGACATTAATCCCTGTTCAAGGCATATTGGTATGTTTTAGGTTGCATTACTTTTTTGGTTTTGACACAAAACTTTGCTTGGTAGTCCAGGCTAGTTTTGAACTCATGGTCCTCCTGTGTGCTGAGACTACAGGTGTGTATCACCATTCTATATATTTTTTCCACTATATTTTTTAATTACCAAAAATAATAGATTTTTATTTTGTACAAAAATGTACTTGCTGACCCCTAGTGGTGATTATTAAGTACCACACAATTTGCTGTGAAATAATTACACTAATTTTGATTTGGGTTAAAACATTAACAGTAAGCTGGGCATGGTGGCGCATGCCTGTAATCCCAGCACTCGGGAGGCTGAGGCAGGAGGATTGTTGTGAGTTCGAGACCAGCCTGAGCTACAAAGTGAGCTTAAGGCCAGCCTGAACTGCATAGTGAGACCCTGTCTCAAAAAGACAAAAAAATAAAAAAATAAAAAAAAAATAACAGTAACAGAAAATGGAGATCTATGCTTATAAATAGGCAGTTGAAGTCTATGTATCATTTCCCTCCAAATGCACATGTAACTGGAGAAAGGAGCAAGGGAGCCAATATTGAGGTGAACTAACTACACAGGCAATTTAGCATTTTACTTTGAAATTCATGAATGTACAACTAAACATTTTCTACCAAGTACTGAAGCATTTTTAAAAATCATTTTAATACTTATTAGTAACTTATAATTTAGCCAGAAGTGGTGGCACAGCCCTGTAATCACACCACATGGGAGGCTGAAGCAGGAGTTATGTCAGGAGTTTGAGACCTGCCTGGGTTATGTAGTATGTTCAAGGCCAGCCTAAACTACATAGCAAGACCCTAACTTGAAAAGAAAATAAATAAAAAGAAAGAAAGAGAAACAAACTTTTTATGATCGTTTGATTAAGTATATAATCATTTGTTCAAAGTAAAAATAAAACTTTTCACCTAGAAAATAAAAGCATTGGTTTTCTCTTAGACATTGGATCCGAAAGATACACTTTCAGTTTCACCATTCGGGATTCACCAGCCTATTTTGTAAATGTAACATCCTGGGGTAATGAAGATTATATCAAGTCGCTTTCCAACAGCTTTAGGGTTGGAGAATGTGGTAAGTCAGCACGAGTCCTTAAAGTGTTTCTGTTACTGTGCTGTTTGTGGCAACTGTACTTAAGGAGTCAAAAGAAATAAGGCACACTTTATAATTCTCCAGAAAAAAATCAGCTGTTAAGAGCATATTGCAAGGTATTTAACATGTTTTTTGAAGTATATAAACACGGTAAGACTTTTTTTTAAATTTAATGCTTGTATTGGGCTACATCCCCAGCCCCCCATTTCTTTTTGTTTTGTTTTTGATACAGCATCTCACTAAATCACAAGTTGTCTAGCCTAGTCTCAAACTAGCAATCCTGCTGGTCTCCCAGAGCACAGGGATTACAAGTATGCTCTACCACATCTGGTTCTTTAATATGATTTTATTTTATTTATTTATTTTTTTTGTCTTTTTGAGACAGGGTCTCACTATGCAGTTCAGGCTGACCTTAAACTCACTTTGTAGCTCAGGCTGGTCTCGAACTCACCACAATCCTCCTGCCTCAACCTCCCGAGTGCTGGGATTACAGGCTTTAATATGATTTTAAAGGAACTTTACTTTTAGTTGAAATACCAAATTTTTTCATTTTCTTCTCATACCAGTATCTCTCTGATAGTACAAAATAATAAGGACTTTCAGCCAGGTGTAGTAGTGCTTGCCTGTAATCCCAGCATTCAAGGGGCTGAGACAGGAGAATGGTGAGTTGAAGGCCATCTTGGCTACATTGTGGGATTCTGTCTTAAAACAAAACAAAAAACTAGGACTTTGAAAGCACAGATATGGATTCAAATTCCAGCTCCAACATTTATTGACATTATATGAATCAATAAAACATTAGGTTATTGTAAATGTTTAATGAGGTAGTATATATAGCATAAAGGGTAGAATTTAGTCATCAGACAGATAGATTACAAGCCTAAACAAAACAGAAACAGGAAAGCAGGTGTACTAGCTCTCCTTTATGGAAGAGAAAGAATAATGCAGATAATGAACCACTTTTCTACAATACTGTAGGTCCAATAAATTATTTATGTCATTTATTTATTTATTTATTTATTGCGGACCTGGGGATTGAACTCAGGCCCTTGCGCTTGACAGGGAAGCGCTTTTTCCACTGAGCCATCTCCCTGGCTATTTATGTCATTTAGTACCAAATTATATTTTGCTTTGTACTGCTAATTTTCAATAATATGTATAGTATTTCTCTAATTGAATAAGGTTATTAAACATGTAGACTATGAAGAAAGAAAACTTTGCACACTTCCTAGGGCCTAGAACAGTTATAAAACATTCCTTGAATGAATGATAAAACATCAGTTATATAGATAGATAAAGATATATGTTAATATTAAAATATATATTGATGTTGGTGAGGATCAAGAGATAAGAGATTTTAAAAAGCGTCAAGTGTGATTAATAATATAACTAAGATGTTAGTGTGGTACAGTGAGAAGAGTACAGATTTTTGAATCAGAAGAATTCTGATTCAAATTCTAGCTCTACAACATTCTAGATATAAAACCTCAAGAAACTAATTTAACCATTGAGCTGCAGTTTCTTTATTTTCAAGATAGGGGTGGTAGTTATGGGATGGTTTTTTATGGAATGAACAAAATAGAGAAAAAAAGATCTAATATAAGCCATGAAGAAATTGAAACCCTAAAATGTTGAGTTCACAAACCTAGGAAGTGCCAGAGCTTAAATTGTTGAGTTCTGTTCACTTTTGCATTACTGTTTCCATCCTTCACTATTGCTTCCAACGGTAAGTGTATAGTAGAGGTCAATTATTTTATTTATTTATTTTTGTGGAACCAGGGATTGAACTCAGGCCCTTCTGTTTGCCAGGGAAGCACTTATTCCACTGAACCATCTCCCTGGCCCCTTAATTAGTTTTATTGAAGAGAACATTATATGCAAATCAAATGCTGAGTGCAGCTAAGTTGCTAAAATAATATGAATATAGAGACTGGGGAGATGGCTTAGTGTAATAAATGCTTCCCTGGCAAGCACAAGGGCCTGAGTTCAATCCCCAGTTCTGACAAAAATAAAATAAAATAATATGAATATAAACCACATGTTGAGACTTACACATAAAACATTGCAAAAGTCATCTGGAGTCAAATTGATGGCTGCATCTCAGGAGACCAATTCTCACACATTTCTCCGAAGGATTCATGACACCAGTTTAGAAGTTAGAATTATAGTGCTAGATTCATTGTTTATACACTTTTTTATTATGGCTCTCACTGTTGTATGATGTCATCATACTTTGCCCTCTGTTTTAGTGGTAATTGAAAATCCTTTGATCCAAAGAAAAGACATAGAAAGAGAAGAAAAGTTCAGCCCTACAACTCCTAGGTAAATATATGTGCAACACAAACTTTGTGCTAGAAGAATTATTACTAATAACTTTGAATCAGAGTAACAGAGTGCTTACTAAAGGTGGTCTACTTCAATTTGAAAATCTGGAGGTTAGTTTCCTCTTTCTTCTTCTTTTTCTCCTCTGCCTCCTCTCTTCCTCCTCCTCTTCTTCCTCTTCCTCCCCTTCTTCTTCTTCTCTTTCTCCTCCTCTTCCTTTTTCATCTTCTCCTCCTCCTCCTCCTTCTTCCTCTTCCTCTTTTTCATCAAACTTATGAATTTGTGCTTGCCAGGCAGGCACTGTTAATGTTCTCTTAACAATATTTATTTTGAGGGCCGGGGAGATAGCTCAGTAGAACAAGCGCTTGCCTGGCAAGTGTAAGGGACTGAGTTCAATCCCTGGTTCTGAAAAAAAAATTGAGATAAATGAGATGATTTATGAGATAATTTACTTTGATATAGAGTCATGTGAAAAAGTAGCTGTGTATTTAGTATACCTGAATACCCTGATACCTGTGAAGGACTGGTTTCAGGACTCCCAGAGGTAACAAAATCTGTATGTTCAAGTCCCTTATATAAAATGGCATATTTTATATGTGTATAACCTATGTACATTCTCCCCTATATTTGAAACCATCTCTATTCATAATACCTAATTCAGTGTAAGAGCTATATAAATAGTTGTTGTATGTATTATTTTTAAGGTTATATTTGTTATTTTTATTATTTTTTCTAAATATTTTTAAGTATTTTATTTATTTATTTGATACAGGGTCTTGCTATACAGTTCAGACTCATAGTGATCCTCCTATCTCAGCCTCAGGTGGAGTATAGGCATGCACCACCATGCCTACCTTCAGGGCTGGCATGGTGCACCTGGGGTTCCGGGGCTAGCATGGCATGTAACCAGGGATCAGACTCCTATTCTTCCACTTGCAAGGCAGGTGCTTAGATCACCAAGCTATCTCCCCAGCCTCTCTAAATATGTTTAACCTAGGATTGGTTGAATCTCTGAAGGCAGAACTCACAGATATGGAGAGCCCACCATATTGGCTCCTGTCTTAAATGTATAAAAACTTGGTTCTGGTCACATTAGAACTGAATAATTAGGAGGGAAAAAAAAAGCTCAAGGTGGACATGATGGCACATGCCTGTAATCCCAGCACTCAGGAAACTGAGGCAGGAGGATCGCCACAACCTTGAGGGACCCTGAGCTACATAGTTCAAAGCTAGCCTGAATTACATAGTGAAACCCTATCTAAAAGAAATGGTAGAGGCAGAAGGAGGAGGAGGAGAAACAAGAGCAGGAGGAGAAGTGGAAGAGGAGGAGGAGGAGGAAAGGAAGGACTCAATCTTGAAAGTGATACACATTGTTTTTTCATTTCGAGGTGTCATTTTCCTCACATGCCTTATCATCATAGATTAGGTTTCCTTGAAGCAGAACTTGATGACTTATGTAAATGAATTCTTGAAGGAGCACTCTCCAGAAAAGGCTGCAGGACTAGGTGGGAAGAGGGGGTGGGAAGAAACAGACCTAAGCAGGTTAGGGGTTCAGCTGGAGACCAGAAAGGAGCTCTAGAATACCAGTAGTCCCTGGAACGGTATCCTGAGGGAGAGCCTGACTTTTGCACCCTGAATTACTCATAAACTGTAGTCCATCCATCTTTCCAACCCTTAGGGAGAGTGTATAACCTCCAAGGCAGTTTGGCTTGCTCTCTCCCTCTTTGGGTTTGGGGAATCAAATTCAGGACCTTGTGCTTGCCAGCAAGGTGCTGTGCTGCTGAGTTATATTCCTAGTCCTTCAAGGCGGGTTGGACTAAGGGAGGCTCTGGACAGGAGGGCACAACTTACCAGGTGTCACCTATAAAGGGCGATAGGTGAGCACAGCAGTCTGTTGTAGAGGCACCTGCATCCATCATGCCCTCTGAAATCTACTCTCTTGACTATTTTTTAAAAAAAATCCAACTTTATTATTTATTTTTATGTATTTAGTACAGGATCTACAGGGTCTCACTACACAGATTGGACTCATAGTCATCCTTCTATTTTCAGCCTCCCAAGTGCTGGGATTGGCTTATTTCATATTAGACTCTTAGGCCTATCTCTTTCTACAGCCATTGTGAATTTTTTCCTTTTCATGAATATTCTAGAGTCATTCTTAACTAAGAACTTTTGTGCTTTTTGTTCCATCTGTATAGAATATTTTTCTCCCATCTATTTGAATACTTGTTGGTTCTTATTGTCAATCTCTCAGCTCAACTGTTATCTTCTTTGATTTTCCCATTTACTCTGTCTTTAGGAATCTTTCTAGGGCCAGGGAGATGGCTCAGTGGGAAAAGCACTTCCTTGGCAAGCACAAGGACCTGAGTTCAATCCCAGGTTCTGCCAAAAGAAAAAAAGCAATCTTTCTAGTTAGTCACTAGGTCTTGGGATCCTCATACTAATAGCATCACAATCAAGGTCACTCTTTGAGATTATTTGACTAATTTTTCTTGTGACTCCCTCTCACACATGTGCGTTTCATGACAGCAGATGTCTTGTACATCTTCTTCACATTGTTTTCTCATGCCTAAGGTCTGACAAGTGACATCTTCTCAGTAAGTACTCATGGAAAGAATGAATAGGAGGAAGGGAGGGAATATCATTCTTGGTAGAAGAAATAAACATGAAACCTCCTGATGTTTTCAGTTAATATCAGGTTGAGCCATATAAAATTGGTGATACAAATAAAATAAAATTGCTGATGCTCTTGCATCCAAAATATTGATTTCATATTGATAGCTGGAATGCAGGCCAAATGCAAGGTCCAGTGGGAAGAGAATCTTATAGTAAAGTCAGACACATTTGCAGGCAGCACTACCTGTCATCCACATTCAGTCCTTGTTCATAGGTAGCTATATAAGGTCTTTGAGCTGGGAAATAATATTTTCATATTTATAATTTAGAGAGACCGCTTGGGCTGTTTGTGAAGGATGGACTGTAAGGAAGGCTTAGTTAGGAGACCAAGGCAGTAATTTGGAAAAGAATTGATGAGATGCATAACCAAGATGATACCAGTAGGAAGAAAAAAGGGCTAGAAATGTGTGAAATTTGGGCACCATGATGTGTGCCTGTAGCCCCACTATTCAGAACATTGATGCAGAAGTCTGAGCTCAGGAATCTGAGACCAGCCACTTCCAAAAAAATTCCTGTGAAGAATACTCCATAAAGAACTTAGGAGGGCCAGGGAGATGGATCAGTGGAATAAGTGCTTCCCTGGCAAGCACAAGGGCTTGAGTTCAATCCCTGTGTATCACCATACCTGGTCTTTGTTCAAAACTCTGAACTATAGTCTCCTGTTCTGTAAAATATGGGTATAACAGTACAGCAAAAAAAAAAAAAAAAAAAAAGTACTTGGGAACTGATTCCATGTAAGGAAAAATCACCTCAGTTCAGGTATATTATAAATATTTTGTATCTACTCTATTCACAGCCCAATTTAAATAAGTGAGGCACTGTCTTTGACCTTAGGCAGGGCACTTAGGATCATAAGAGAGAGAAATAATAAGTTCTTGGATTTTTACATCTTCCTAAAGCTTTATAGTCCTTGTTTTTGTGATAGTGGGTATTGATTCCAGGATCTTTTCACTGAGTTATACCCCCACTTATTTATTTATTTATTTATTTATTTATTTATTAATGTATTGAACCCTGGCCTCTGTGTCTGCCTAAGCAGGTACTTTAGTCTGCTGAGCTATTTGGCCAGCCCTTATTTATTTATTTATTTATTTATTTATATTGATTGATTATCTTTTTGAGACAGGGTTTGGCTATGCAGCTTAAGATGATCTTTTTTTTTTCTTTCTTTTTTTTTTTTTTTTGTCTTTTTGAGACAGGGTCTCACTATGCAGTTCAGGCTGGCCTTAAGCTCATTTTGTAGCTCAGGCTGGTCTCAAACTCACAACAATCCTCCTGCCTTAGCCTCCCAAGTGCTGGGATTACAGGCATGCACCACTTGAGATGGTCTTGAACTCTATGTAGCTCAGGCTGGCCTCAGATTTACAGTGATTCTCTTGCCTTAGCCCCCCCATATGCTAGGGTTATAGGTGTACACCACTACACCTAGCTTATCTCCAGTTTTTTAAACTTTGAAACAGAATGCTACTAAATATCTCAGGTTGAGCTTAAACTTCTGATCTTACTTGCTTTGACCTCCTAGAATACTGGGATTACAGGCATGTACCATCATACCCAATTTTTAAAGTACTTTTATACCTGTATTTTACTGAACAGGAGACTAAAGCTCAGAGTTTTGAGCAAAGACCAGGTATGGTGATACACACCTGTAATCCCAGCACTCCAGAGACTGAGACAGGAGGATCACTGTGAGCTCAAGGACAGCCTGGGCTACATAGCAAGTTCAAGGCCACTTCCTTGAACTATGCAGTGAGACTCTGTTTCAAAAAAAAAAGAAAAGAAAATAAGGGGCTGGGGAGATGGCTCAGTAGAATAAGCGCTTCACTGACAGGTGCAAGGGCCTGAGTTCAATCCCTGATTATGCTGGAAAAAAGAAAAGAAAAAGGAAAAAGAAAAAAAAAAAAAAGGAGCTTTGGACAAAGTCAGAGAAGTAGTATGCCTAGAATTCAGGTACAAATTGATACCCAAAACATTTTCTTAATTGGAAGCATATTTTATTTCTTTGAAGAATTGAAGACTGAGATTTAAAACAAGTACACCTTATTTATATTTAGTATTTCGACTCTAACTCAAGCCCTTATGCTTGCCAGACATAATTCTAGGGTATTTGTCCCAGCAATTACACCACAGAGCTGTATCTCTGGCTTATTATTATTTTTTAGGCAATAAATTTTTACCAGCAATACATTTATTTGATAATTGCCTTAGAAGTTCCAGACAAATACATTTCAGATAAAAATATATTGCAACATTATTCAATGTTTCTAGAGGCAAAAAGCATAAATTTTTCAATATGGCCTAACTTACAACAAAAAGTAA